>SJYV01031858.1:734390-765178 GCA_006410875.1 Neotragus pygmaeus | reverse complement strand
ACCCTTAGGCAGTGCATTCAGCTATAAGTAGGTTGACCACATATGATAATATCCTAGTCAGGACAGTTTTCCGAATAAAAGGGTTTGCAGGTGATAAATGGGTCTGGAAAATGACTCTTGGGCAAACTGGGACCCAGCTAGTTATAAGGAATATGGACAGATTGGAGGGGATTCAGAGGAGAAACTGGAGGAGAGGAAGGTCTCAAGAGGAGAGATTATGGTGTATCTTTGAAGAGACATGTTTAGCCTGAGGAAGAGCCAAGTGAGGTTTATATGTAATCTACTCTGAGATATTCAAAGGGGCAGCAAATGAAAGAGGTGTGGGACTTGTGGATTATGGTCTTGAGGGATTCTACTGAGAGGCATCAACTATAGAGAAATGATTGCCTCTCAGGGGTATTTGAACCCAAGAAGAGGGAATGAACAACTGCCTTATTGTTATTATTCCAAAACATTTTGGAAGCCTACCTGGGTCCATCCATCAGTTCCTGTTCATGTGCCTAGTTAGTTATCCAGACAAATTCCAGTGAAATAGGAATCATTCCTTTTTAATGAAATCCAGCTTCTTTTCTTTTAAAATATGGTTACTGTTTAAATATATGGTGGCTCTTCTCTCTTTTTTCAAAGAGAGCTTCTTTTAAGGAAATTAGACATACAAGGTCTGTGATTCCCTGGACTCCTCTCTATAATTTTATATATGCTTTTTTCAGGATATTATTTACAGAATTTTCTTAAATATTCTTCTTTGTAAAGACCAACACAAACACCACATTACACTGAATCTAAGACATCACTGAGGGTTTAGAGGGAACATACCACAACATAATAAAAGCTATTTATGACAAACCCACAGCCAATGTAACACTCAACAGTAAAAGGCTGAAAGCCTTCCCATTAAAATCTGAAAGAAGACAAGGACACTCACGCTCACCATTTCTATTAAACATGGAATTGGAAGTCCCTTGGACTGCAAGGAGATCCAACCAGTCCATTCTGAAGGAGATCAACCCTGGGATTTCTTTGGAGGGAATGATGCTAAAGCTGAGACTCCAGTACTTTGGTCATCTCATGCGAAGGGTTGACTCATTGGAAAAGACTCTGATGCTGGGAGGGATTGGGGGCAGGAAGAGAAGGGGACGACAGAGGATGAGATGGCTGGATGGCATCACGGACTCGATGGACATGAGTCTGAGTGAACTCTGGGAGTTGGTGATGGACAGGGAGGCCTGGTGTGCTGCAATTCATGGGGTCGCAAAGTTGGACACGACTGAGGGACTGAACTAAACTGAACTGGAAGTCCTAGAAATAGCAATCACAAAACAAAGTATCCAAATTGGAAGGGAAAAGGTAAAATTGTCATTATATGCAGATGACATGGTACTATATACAGAAAAAGCTAAAGACTCCACACAAAAACTACTAGAACCGATAAATGAATTCAGCAAGTAGTAGGATACAAGATTAACATACAGAAATTGGCTGCATTTCTTTATACTAACAATGAAATATCAGAAAGGGAATGTGAAAAACACGATACCTTTTAAAATTTCATTTCAAAATATAAAATATTTAGGAAAACCTGAAAAGGAGGTGAAAGACTTATATGCTGAGAACTATAGAACATTAGTTAAGGAACAAGAAGATGATGCAAAGAAATGGAAAGATATCCCATGCTCTTGGATTGGAAGATTTCACATTGTTAAAATGGCTATACCCAAGGCAATCTACAGATTTAATGTGATCCCTATCAAACTACCCATGACATTTTTCACAGAACTACAACAAGTAATCCTAAAATGTATATGTAATCGTAAAAGACCCCCAAATTGCCACTCCTGAGGGGAAAAAAAGAAACAGGAAGCCTAACTCTCTTAGACTTCAGATAATACTACAAAGCTGTAGTAATCAAAACAGCATGATATTGACACAAAAACAGACATATGAATCAACAGAACAGAGAGGCCAGAAATAAATCCACACTCCTATGATCAATTAATCTTTAACAAAGGAGGTAAGAATATACCATGGAAAAAAGACAATCTCTTCAACAAGTGGTGTTGGGAAAGTTGGACAGCAACATGTAAATCAATGAAGTTAGAACACACCTGCACATCATACACAAAAATAAACTCAAAATGGCTTAAAGACTTAAATATAAGACACGGTGCTGTTAAACTCTTAGAAGAGAATACAGGCAAGACACTCTGACAAAAATCATACCAATGTTTTCTTATGTCTGTCTCAAGGCAAAAATAAACAAAAGCAAAAACAAGCAAATGGGTATTAATCAAATGCACAAGCTTTTGAACAGCAAAGGAAAGCATAAATAAAAAGAAAAGAAAACCTACAGCCTGGGAGAAAATATTTGAAAATGATGCAACCAGTGTGGTTTAATTTTGAAAATACACCAATAGCTCACATAATAACAGACAAAAAAAAAAAAAAAACCCAATCAAAAAAGTGGGCTGAAGACCTAAGTAGACACTTCTCCAAAGAAGACATACAGATGACGAACATGCACATAAAAAGATAATCAACATCACTGATAGAGAAATGCAAGTCAAAACTACAATGAGGTATCACCTATACCAGTCAGAATGGTCATCATCAAAAAAAATCTATAAATAATAAATGGTGGAGAGGGTACAGAGAAAAGGGAACCCTTCTACAGTGTTGGTGAGGATGTAAATTGGAGCAGCCACTGTGGAAAACAGTATGGAGATTCCTCAAAAAACTAAAAACAGAGTTGCCCTATGATCTAAAAATCCCACTCCTGAGTATATAACTAGGCAAAACTATTTAATATAATTCAAAAAGATACATACATGCCTATGTTCATAGCAGCACTATTTACAATAGCAAGGACTTGGAAACACCCTAAATGTGCATCAAGAGATGAATGGATAAAGAAGATGTGGTTCATATATACAACAGAATACTATTTAGCCATAAAAAATAACGCATGCATGCACGCTCAGTCATGTCTGACTCTTTGTGACCCTATGGACTGGGGATCTCCAGGCTCCTCTGTCCATGGGATTTCTCAGGCAAGACTACTGGAGTGAGTTGCCATTTCCTGCTCTAGGGGATCTTCCTGACCCAGGGATCAGGCAGATGGATTCTTTTACCACTGAGTCCCACGGGAAGTCCCTTAAAAATAATTAAATAATGCCATTTGCAACAACATGGATGGATCTAGAGATATGACATTAAGTGAAGTTAAGTTAGAAAGATAAATGCCATACAATATTACTTACATGTAGAATTTAAAATAGGACACAAACTTATCTATAAAACAGACTCATAGACATAGAGAAGAGACTTGTGGTTGCCAAAGGTAAGGGTGAGTGAGGAAAGGATGAATAGGGAGTTTGAGATCAGGTGCAAACTATTATATATAGGATGGATAAACACAAGAATCTACTGCATAGCACAGGGAACTATATTCAATATCCCATGATAAACCATAATGAAAAGAATATGAAAAAGAATGTGTGTATGTATGTGTATATATATATATATATATATATGTATGTATAACAAAGTAACTTCACTGTACTGCAGAAAATAATACAACATTGTAAATCAACTATACTTGAATAAAGTAAGTTCTGATGAAAAGACACCATTGATTATAAAATGCATCACTATTATATAGCATTAGAGAGAGAGAAAAAAATGCTACCAATTAACTATACCCCAAACTTTTTCACATTTCAATTCCCACTTTCCTAGGCCAACTCAAAACTGTCAATTTGTTCCCATTTTCACGTGATATTAGTATCTTTGTCATCAAGAACATTGAGAATGCAGTACTTCTTTTAAAAGCATTCCACTATTATCTCTGGAATTTTCTCCCAAGCAACTAACACTCGATCTGAAGGTTTTGATGTTCCTGCTTTTTGGACCTAACCAGAAAACGACAACAGTAAGTTTTAAAACAACTAGGATTTTATTCTTTGTTCAAATAGTCCTTAAGTTATTTGCTGACTGAAACAATGAGGAAGTGCTGTCTAGTTATGCCACCAAGAATAACAACAAAATTTGCTCTGTGTAGGCAATGACAGCTCCATCCCAGCTGGGACCCGGCCAACAGATGCCTAGAATGTTAAAATGTGACATATGGAGGCTTGGGATAACACACAGTAATGCCACCTCCCTGTCTACTTTTTGGTCCTAGGTTATGCCCTTTGCCCACTAATCCCCTCCCTGCTTTCATTATTGGCCATGATAACCTCTGCCAGCTCTTGCTCCTGTAGCTGAGAGTCTCTTCAAGTACTCTCCCGGGTTGTCTTTATTTCTATTTTATGCCCAACTTCATCTACTTTGGAAGTATTCCCCATCTTCTCATTTTAGTTAGTTTTCCATTATATGCCCATCAACTGATAGAACACAAAGTGAAAATGAAAAGGTCAGGCAAGATTTTGCATCTCAAAAGAAGACAGACTTCATCTCTCCCTGTTTTTATTGAGCAGCACTATAAAGCTTTAAAGACATAGTTCTTAGGTCTTGCTGTGAAGTAAAATACTTCGTAGAGATTTTTAGAATGTAGATTCCAGTGGGCTATCCCAAGACCTACCACTGATTCTTGGGGTTGGGAGTGGAATCTGGGGGTGGGGGCAGGGGAAGGAAGCATTTGTATTTTTAACAGAGCACCAGAGTAATGTGGTACATCATCTAGGCTGGAAATTATGAAGAGGACATTAGGCATTTTCACTTTCTCATTTATACAAGGGTAATTCTTTCAGCAAACACCAACACAAATTTGAAACCAAGAGCCCCCACTCTAAGTGTTCAGTAAAAACCAATTCATATGGGCAGGCTAGTTTTATTCATTTGAACCATAATATTTGTACCAGCCTATAATCAACATGTTTAAACTAAGGGGTATGAAGGGCTTTGTGATGACTGGGGATGTGCGTGGTGGGAGCACATGCTGGAAACAGAGGATGAGATTTCCTTTTTCCAGTCTTGCAACAATCTCCAGTGCTGACTGATGCCATGGGGAAGGAGATCTTATCCTCCACTCTTTAGCTACAGCTTTCCAGGGCCATTTCAGGAGCAAGATAATCTGGGCATAATTCTGGTTCCCTGATTTGAGGACAGCCTGTCACCTGAGAGTGGAAGGCTGAACTCGTGTGGGCCTACATTCAGGAAATACACAAATCCCTGCACCAAAGGGCTCAGGAAATGGTTTTTAGGGCTTCAGGGGAGTCCAATCGGGAGACATTCTCTTCCAATCATCTCCATTTTTAGCAAAGGTTCTACTGAATTTTAGGTGAGTGTGAAGATCCCCCATCTTGTGTGGATAAAAGTAGATGAGCAGTGATTCTACAGTTGACTCCATGGCCTTTTTTGGCCCAGAGAACTCAGAATGAAGTTTCCACACTAAAACCCAGATCACCTCTCACTTACCTCTTGGATCTAGGGATTTCTTGCTCATTAACAAGAGTCTGAGAGTCACTGTCTCCTCTGAATTTCTTTTCCTTTTGGGCCCAAATCAGAGGCTACAAGCAAGAACACAGAGAAACAAATCATTGCAAATCAGTGCTGATGGCTGCAATAAATACTGACACTGTACTTTTTCTCTTACTTCTTTGTACTGAACACATACTCTGTGCCTGGGCCTTTATCTACATCATCTCATTTACTCCTCACCACAACCTGTGAAACAGGTTCCAGTGGTCCCTGGTTGACTACACAGAGGGGATAAGATGCAGGTTAAGCATCACCTACAGTGCCAGGAAATGAGTAAGGGCCAAATCCAGGAGTGACTCTCAGATCTGATTCCAGAGTTGAAGGTCTCTCACACATTGTTTGTATGTGAAAGGCAGCAAGGAAAACATAATTTAGATTGATGGAAGGAAGGAAGGATGGCTAGATGGATAAAAAAGTAATACTATGTAAACCCATATAGATACATACATATAATGGAACACATATTATAGAAAGTAGGTTGTGTTAAATGGGTATACTCCAAATGATTCTTTAAAATGTCTTGTATGTTGGAAAAAAAAATCTGAAATCAAGTGTTGGGGAAAAAGAAGAAAGAGAGCAAGAGAATCAAAGACACAACCAATGAAATCTTCCTTCAAGGATCTGTCTCATGTTTCACTATTTTTTCTGGAATCTTAAATTCAATTTACCTTAACAAATATGTACTGAGGCTTTATTGTGTACCAGGCACCAAAACACCTGCCAGTCTAGGATTCTGAATTCATGGGAGGTGCTATTAGGACAGAAGACAGAACAATTCTGGGGTTCATAGCCAGCAGCTAACCCTAACTTAACCCACAGTACAAAGCTGACTTTGATAAAGAGGGGTAATGAATAGGGGAAGTGCTATAAGAATACAAAGATAGATAAAATAATAACTGAGAGTCTGGGAAAGATGCCTGGGAACAGATAAAATGTGAACTGTGTCTTGGAAAACAGGGAAGATGTCAAAAGGTCTGAACTATTTTTACTCACAACGCTTTCAACCCCAAACACATGGGTTTTTTCCCCTGACACCAGCCAGTCCTCTGATACCACCTGGGTGTCCTACAATGGATTCAATTCTGACACTATCTCCTGGAGTAGAGTCAGATCCCACAAGGTAAGGGCTCAGTCCCTCCAAGAATGTCCCCAGTTTAGATGCCAACAGAAGGCTGTGAGTCCTTTGTTATACTCTAGGGACACTTTGAGCACAGAGGACTCCATGTAACAGCTGTGTGCCTGTGCACTCCACTCCTTGAGGCGGCCTCAGGCTCTCTGCAAGTTAGACACTGCTTAGCCATTTCTCTCCTGGGGTTTCGCAGTCTCCTTAGAAAGTCATGACAACCCAAGCTATCTGGGGCTTCTGTACTTGCCACCTTTCCCTCTGAGGAGCAGGGTCAAAGCCTCTTTCTCAGAAGAGAGAGGGGCCAGCAGCTTCTAAGAGCTTTCTCTGCTCCCATCTCCCCTCCCACCCACTTCCCTCCTCCTCACCTCCCACCGACATCTAAGAGCTCTTCCCCCTCTGCTAAATCTAGCCCTCTCCTCACCTCCTACCAGCACACCTGGAAAAATGCATGTTCTCTCTGAAGCAAGACGCTGTGATCCAAATTATCTTATAATTTCTAGGCCAAGTGCTATTAGAGTCTTGACTTTTGAAAATCAAAAGCTTTTTTTTCCCTCCAGTTCTTTGGTGAATCTCCTTTTTTCCCTGATACAATAAAGATGCCTGAATAAGGTTGATGGGAAAGGCCAAGGCAACAGGAGCCACCAGAAGGGTGCAGAGGGGTAAGTCGGTTCCTGTGTTAAAAATAACACCCTGCCAGTGTTCTCACCACCCTTTAAAGCTGGTTCATCCCTAGAGCAAAGGGCACAGTGCACTCTGCATCCTCCTTCATAATCATAACTCCTCCCTGTTCTTGTGTCTGTGAAGAATTTCAGTTCCAGGTGACCTGATCTAGACCGGGCTGCAGACGGAATCCCAAGGGAAGCCCAATACCTAAAAATGATGCATCTCACACCTTATAAGTGGCTTCCGTCTTAAAGTTACTTGCGACTCTCTGGAGGTTTTCTCAAGAAATTCAGTAGATGGATTCCCAAATTGCTCATCACCAAAGTGTATAATAGTTTTGAAATAGAACCATTTGTTTACATGAGTTGTTTGGCTGGTATGCCTGCCATATAGTCTTTGAAAAATTCTGACACAAGATCCTTGAGTTGGGGCAATATACTTTGTGAGTTTTCTGCGCAGGTCATCACCACAGAGAATTAAGTATTTCTCATGGTCCCACCTGACGACGCACAGTTGGTCTCATGCCCTGTTTGTCAAGACATCTGCTCCTTCTCACCCCTGGTGACATGCCTTTGGCTACACACTGGAGTCCTTTCTTTGGTTTCAATTACCCTCTCTGGTTCATATGACAGTCCTCTGTATCAATCACGGGGCCTGAAAGAGAAACAACTTGTCAGTTAAATCAGTCAAAAATGCAGATGTCTGAGAAAAATATCAACTTGATGCTTTCCTTCACCAACTGCTCACCCTAAATAAGGACCTTGGAAATGCTACTTCTGAAACTTAACTACAGATTAGAGAGACCCCTCAGTTCAAGTCAATAAATACCCACAGGGCCTTTTCCCACCATCAACCCANTATGGGAATTATGGAAGATTACTGAGTAAAGATGATGAGAGATACTAAACTGAAAGTATGCTCTCTTAGTTTGACCTTCTCCAAAAACAAATGATAAGACTCAGTCTTGGTAGTTTATTTAGAAGAAATCTAGAGAAGCCCAAGTGAAGGAGAAAGGAAGTGGCACAGGGAAGGCAGAAAAGTATAATATTGCATTTATGAGTAGACTATCTCTATGAGCAATTGGGGCTCAGCATCACTGGGACTCTGTGAGAAATTGTGCAGAACATATCTCATAATTATCCCATAGAGAGATGGGAAGGCTGGGGCATGTATCCAGCCACTCTTACCCTTTACTGATTGAAGGCTGCCCCTACGGACTTCCTAGGTGGCCCAGTGGTTAAAAAAAAAACCAAACAAACACATGCCAATGCAGGAGACACAGGAGACATGGGTTCAATCCCTGAAAGATTGAACCCATGGATTCAATTGGGAAGATCCTCTGGATTAGGAACTGCAACCCAATCCAGTATTCCTGTTTGGGAAATCCGATGGACAGAGGAGCCTGACATTTGAGTTTCAAGTTATGACAAGACATGCAATAGAAATGTATAACAACATTTTTAAAAATTATTAAAAATGAATTTCTATATAGAATATCCCAGAAAGTTAATAGTTTTTGCTTGGATTTCAAAGACTTTTATTAACAGCCTTTCCTTGTAGCTGAGAATCCACCTTCCATGCAGGAGACCTGGGTTCAGTCCCTGGGTTGGGAAGATCCCCTAGAGAAGGGAAAGGCTACCCACCCCAGTATTCTGGCCTGGAGAAGTCCATGAACTGTGCAGTCCATGGGATCACAAAGAGTCAAACATGACTGAGTGACTTTCACTTCACTATTAACTGGCACAGTCCAACTTCTATAGGCTAGGCTTACATTCAAGACAATGATAATGTGTCAACAGCAAAAAATATTGAATAAATGGCAAATTACAAACTGATTTATTTATACTATTTAATTCAAACTGTGAAGAAGAATAAATGAAAGAAAAACTGATTATTATAAGACTTAATTCACCAATGAGGAAACTGAGATCCATAAAGTCATCACTAGCTTGCTCTAGAGACAGAGTCTTCTGACTCTCTGTCCAAAATTGTATGTAATGTCCATATTAAGTCAGACCAGTCTATCTAAACAAAATTAGATACTTCCTAGATGATTGAGAGATGCAGGGATATTTTAATTTCTGTAAATTATTATTTTTATCTTTTATATTAGCTTTTTATTTCACCAATTCTCTCATTGATTTTTCTCAGCTCTGTTTTCAAAGTACAATTTTCATTCTTNTTCTCTCCTGGGGTTTCGCAGTCTCCTTAGAAAGTCATGACAACCCAAGCTATCTGGGGCTTCTGTACTTGCCACGTTTCCCTCTGAGGAGCAGGGTCAAAGCCTCTTTCTCAGAAGAGAGAGGGGCCAGCAGCTTCTAAGAGCTTTCTCTGCTCCCATCTCCCCTCCCACCCACTTCCCTCCTCCTCACCTCCCACCGACATCTAAGAGCTCTTCCCCCTCTGCTAAATCTAGCCCTCTCCTCACCTCCTACCAGCACACCTGGAAAAATGCATGTTCTCTCTGAAGCAAGACGCTGTGATCCAAATTATCTTATAATTTCTAGGCCAAGTGCTATTAGAGTCTTGACTTTTGAAAATCAAAAGCTTTTTTTTCCCTCCAGTTCTTTGGTGAATCTCCTTTTTTCCCTGATACAATAAAGATGCCTGAATAAGGTTGATGGGAAAGGCCAAGGCAACAGGAGCCACCAGAAGGGTGCAGAGGGGTAAGTCGGTTCCTGTGTTAAAAATAACGCCCTGCCAGTGTTCTCACCACCCTTTAAAGCTGGTTCATCCCTAGAGCAAAGGGCACAGTGCACTCTGCATCCTCCTTCATAATCATAACTCCTCCCTGTTCTTGTGTCTGTGAAGAATTTCAGTTCCAGGTGACCTGATCTAGACCGGGCTGCAGACGGAATCCCAAGGGAAGCCCAATACCTAAAAATGATGCATCTCACACCTTATAAGTGGCTTCCGTCTTAGAGTTACTTGCGACTCTCTGGAGGTTTTCTCAAGAAATTCAGTAGATGGATTCCCAAATTGCTCATCACCAAAGCGTATAATAGTTTTGAAATAGAACCATTTGTTTACGTGAGTTGTTTGGCTGGTATGCCTGCCATATAGTCTTTGAAAAATTCTGACACAAGATCCTTGAGTTGGGGCAATATACTTTGTGAGTTTTCTGCGCAGGTCATCACCACAGAGAATTAAGTATTTCTCATGGTCCCACCTGACGACGCACAGTTGGTCTCATGCCCTGTTTGTCAAGACATCTGCTCCTTCTCACCCCTGGTGACATGCCTTTGGCTACACACTGGAGTCCTTTCTTTGGTTTCAATTACCCTCTCTGGTTCATATGACAGTCCTCTGTATCAATCACGGGGCCTGAAAGAGAAACAACTTGTCAGTTAAATCAGTCAAAAATGCAGATGTCTGAGAAAAATATCAACTTGATGCTTTCCTTCACCAACTGCTCACCCTAAATAAGGACCTTGGAAATGCTACTTCTGAAACTTAACTACAGATTAGAGAGACCCCTCAGTTCAAGTCAATAAATACCCACAGGGCCTTTTCCCACCATCAACCCACACAGATAAAGTCAGATGTGCCTCTTCCCACAAAGGAGAAACAGATTTTCCTTGTCATAAATTAAAATCCTCCCTTATGGCCATGGATTTATCAGCAGACTTGCTTATAATGGTCATCTTATGAATGACAGCTGGGAACAACAAATCATTCCTTGTTACAAAGGCTGCTTGATATGGTTCAAAATGGCAGAATCCCTGCTAGAATGAACCTTCTCTGGACCAATAAAAATCCTCATAGGGAAAAAGTGGAGGGGAGCAGCGGTTGCAGCAGGGTAAGACACTCACTTCCAGGATCTGAAGGGAAACATTCAGCAGCTTGTGGCTTCTCTACCTTACATCTATTCCTCAACAACACCCAGAAGAGGTGTTGACCTTAAATACGCTGAGCTTGTTCACCCACTCAGAGCTGAACATTAACTATTGATATTCAACCAAACGTTTATCAGTAAAAAACAAGCCTAAGATCATCCAGGGAGTCTGTGTGTGCTGATACTATACTACTTCTGTTCCTCCTTTCCAGCAGGAATGGAGGAAGATTTTTACTTCAAAAATACAAATTTAAGGGACTTTCCTGGTGGTGGTCCAGTGGTTAAAACTCCATGCTTACTCTGCATGGGGTGCAGGTTTGAATCAATCACTGGTCAGGAAACTAAGTAAGATCTCACATGCCCATATGACCAAAAAAACAAATTTAATACATATGACCAATAATGCTATACAATATGAATAAAACATTGATTGGGTTTTGCAATTCTGAAAGCAGTAAACTGCCAACAGCTCAAGCACTGATCACTTAAACAAGATCCTGAAATACATTAATTTGGTGTATTATCAATCACTTCTACTGTCTTCTTGGCACTGGGCAAAAATGCACAATTCCTCTCCCAACATCCTCCCAACTATCCCCAAAATAAAAGCATATGTTTACAAAAAAACTCTCTCACCTAACCAGACATTTTCTGAGAAGCACATACAATATTTTAAACTCAACGCAGTACTCAGATCTGTTAAACATTTTTCAACACCCCTGAAAACTCCACTGAAGAAAGAGAATCTACGTTTTTTACCCAGTCTGCCTGACTTAAAGTAGCATGAGGCTAGAATTATCCACATGTAAAGTTAAACAATGAAATTCCCCAAGTATATACAAGCTGTGAGAATCAATAACCTCTTCTCAAACTAGCAAATTGGTTTCAAGTGTTTGGTTCACTGGTTACATCCAACAGACATGAATAAAAGGCTACCTCCCAAGTGAAAGAAAAGGGGGCAAGGAATTCTTGAAAAAAATGTGTTCTCATCAGAATTCCTTTGTTTCATACAGCATGGATGGTGTCTGTAAAACTCTTTGGAAAGGTTTGTGTTTTTTTTTGTTTTTTGTTTTGCTGTTTAGTTGCTAAGTCATGTCTGACTCTGACCTCATGGACTGTAGACCATCAGGCTCCTCTGTCCATGGGATTTCCCAGGCAAGAATACTGGACGGATTTGCCATTTCCTTCTCCTGACCCAGGGATCAAACCTGTGTCTCCTGAATCTCCTGTTTTGGCTGCTGGATTCTTCACCACTGAGCCACCTTGGAAAGTATGCTGGGACTTAATTTCAGGCAATTCTCTTTGTTGGAATTTTAATTTAAAAAGCTTTTCTCGGAGCACTGTGTACTACCTCATTTCATGAAAACAACTTACCGCCGTGTAATTGCTTATATAATTTGATAACTTTGGGATTTCAGGTTTTCTTAACTTTGCAACCAGATTATCTTTCCTAAAATAAAACATATTTTCTAGAAAAATTTAGCTAAAGTAATTGGCTCTTCTACTGAGCTATGGGCTCTGGGAATATTTGTCAGAAAATCTGGTCATTGAACTAGCACAAAGTTCATGTCCCTCATCCTTAGTCAGTCAGCCTGTGTTTTTTCTCTCTTTTCATTCCCTGGGTGCCTTTCACCCTTCTCTCCAGCAGTGTCTAACATCATCTCCATAAGCTGACTTCACTTCCCTGCTCATTCTCATCTTTCTACCTTTGGATCTCCTCTTCTTCCTCCTAATGTGGAATGTTTATGCAGAAATCCTACAGCTACTTCCATAGTCTAGATGCAAAAACATCTTCTTCCAGTGGAGTAAGCTGTATCTTCTACTTAAATGCATACACTTTCAAAGGGAACATACACAGAAGAAAGGAAAAGGGACTTATGCTAGGCAGTCCTAACAGCAGACTTGTGAGGCTCTTGTTCCCCTAAATGGTCCCCAAGGCTCCCTTCCATTCCCATCTTCCCAGTCCCATGCTCACTATTAGAATGGCAGAACTCAGGACACACCTGTCAGAGCATCTTATACAAAGTTCTGGGAGTTGCTAGTAATTGGAGTCCTTTTTCCTTCCATATTCCTAAGTCTCTCTCAACGGCTACAGGATCTTGGTGTACTTCAAGGTTTGGAACTACTGTTTTAGTTCTGCTATTAATTTTTTGAGGCATCTCAAAAAGATTTCCACAATGGCTATACTGTTGTGAGGGTTCCCCCTTCTCTACATTCTCTCCAACTGTTTTTATTTCTGGACATTTTGGTAATATCCACTCTAACAGCCACGAAGTGATATCTCATTGTGGTTCTGATTTGCATTTCTCTAATATTTAGTGATGTTGAACATTTTTCATGTGCCTGTTGGCTATCTTAATTTCTTCTTTGGAAAAATGTCTTTTCAGTTCCTTTGCTCATTTTGTAATTGGGTTGTTTCAAGTGGGTATATGGCATCTACCATATAATACAGTGACTTCACTTCCAGGTATTCATCCAAAGAAAGTGAAAACACTAATCAAACAAATAAAACGCCCACCGCTATGTTCACACAGCATTATTACAATAGTCACAACATGGAAACCACCTAAGTGACCACTGACAGATTAAAAGATAAAGAAGATGTGTTTTCCACACAATGGAAAACAACTTAATCATTAAAAAAGGTGAAATCTTGCCATTTGTTACACATGGATGGAACTTGAGGGTATTATGCCAAGTGAAACAAGTCTGATGGAAAAAGACAAAAACTTTGTGATTTTGTGGATATTCAAAATATAAATAACTAAACAAACACATAGATACAGAGAACACAGTAGTGGCTACCAGCAGGGAAGAGAGTTAGTGGGAGGGCAAATGGGTAAAGGGGGTCAATAGCATGATGACAAACAAAACCTAAACTTTTAGCAGTGAGGACACTGTAGTGTATACAGAAGTCAAAATCATATACATGAAACTTATGGTATAATCAAAACAATAATTTAAAAAATTTAAACTACTGTTTTAGAGACAGTAGTTTCTAGAGTCAACAGGACTTTGTGAGCTATCCTAAGCATTCTACTAACATGAATTATATTTTAGCTACTGATAAACATATACCTACCTGTAAAAAGGATTTTAGTACTGTTCATGAGTAGCCTAGTACTAAAGAGAAACTTTGAAATTAAAACAACTAAATTTTATACAGGATGTGAACCAAGAACTTCCAGATGTTCAAGGTGGATTTAGAAAAGGCACAGGAATAAGGGATCAAGTTGCCAACATTCGTTGGATTATAGAAAAAGCAAAAGATTTCCAGAAAAACATCTACTTCTGCTTCATTGACTACGCTAAAGCCTTTGACTGTGCAGATCATGACAAACTATGGAAAATTCTGAAAGAGATGGGAATACCAGATCACCTTACCTGCCTCCTGAGATATCTGTATGCAGGTCAAGAAGCAACAATAAGAACCAGACACGGAACAACAAACTAGATCCAAATTGAGAAAGGCTGTATACGTCAAGGTTGTATGTTGTCACTCTGCTTATTTAACTTATATACAGAGTATATCATGTGAAATGCCAGACTGGATGAACCACAAACTTGAATCAAGATTGCCGGGAGAAATATCAATAGCCTCAGATATGCAGATAACACCACCCTTATGGCAGGAAGCAAAGAGGAACTAAAGAGCCTCTTGATGAAAGTGAAAGAGGAGAGTGAAAAAGCTGGCTTAAAACTCAATATTCAAGAAACAAAGATCATGGCATCAAATCCCATCATTTCATGACAAATAGATGGGAAAACAATGGAAATAGTAACAGATTTCATTTTCTTGGGCTCCAAAATCACTGCAGATGGTAATTACAGCCATGAAATTAAAAGATGCTTGCTCCTTGGAAGAAAAGCTATGACCAACCTAGACAGCATATTAAAAGGCAGATACATTACTTTGTCAACAAAGGTCCATCTAGTCAAAGCTATGGTTTTTCCAGTAGTCATGCATGGATTTGAGAGTCGGATTACAAAGAAAGCTGGGTGCCGAAGAATTGATGCTTTTAACTATGGTGTTGGAGAAGACTCCTGAGAGTCCCTTGGACAGCAAAGAGTTCAAACCAGTCAAACCTAATGGGAATCAGTCCTAAATATTCACTGGACAGACTGATGCTGAAGCTGAAACTCCAATACTTTGGTCACCTGATGCAAATAGCTGATTCATTTGAAAAGACCCTGATGCTGGGAAAGATTGAAGGCTAGAGGAGAAAGGGATGGCATCACTGACTCAATGGACATGAGTGTGAGCAAGCTCCAGGAGTTGCTGATGGACAGGGAAACCTGGTCATAGCGTCCCTAAGAGACGGACATGACTGAGGGACTGAACTGAATCTTTGAAAAAGAATTGGAAAATTGGAGGCTGTTTTGTTTGGGGTGTTTCTCTCTCTCTCTCTCTCTCTTTTTTTTTTTCCTTTTCTTGCTTTCACTCNCCTGGTCATAGCGTCCCTAAGAGACGGACATGACTGAGGGACTGAACTGAATCTTTGAAAAAGAATTGGAAAATTGGAGGCTGTTTTGTTTGGGGTGTTTCTCTCTCTCTCTCTCTCTCTTTTTTTTTTTCCTTTTCTTGCTTTCACTCGACTTTATTAGTATTCACTCTTAAATTGAGTCTCTTCACCCAAGTAATTTTTGAGTTGTAACAGAAAATCCTTAGGATGGTACACCAGGTATAGAACTATGGATGAAAGGCATCTGCTTCCATAGGTTTAAGAGTTTCCAGGATGCGAAGATGGGATTTTTTTTTTTAATTTTTACTTTATTCTGTTTTACAATACTGTATTGGTTTTGNTCAGTCATGTCTGACTCTCTGCGACCCCATGAATTGCACATCAGGCCTCCCTGTCCATCACCAACTCCCAGAGTTCACCCAAACTCATGTCTGTCGAGTCGGTGATGCCATCCAGCCATCTCATCCTCTGTTGTCCCCTTCTCCTCCTGCCCCCATTTCCTGCCAGCATCAGAGTCTTTTCCATCATTGGAAAGAAGCAACTCTTGAGTCAACTCTTTGCATGAGGTAGCCAAAGTATTGGAGTTTCAGCTTTAGCATCAGTCCCTCCAAAGAACACCCAGGACTGATCTCCTTTAGAATGGACTGATTGGATCTCCTTGCAGTCCAAGGGACTCTCAAGAGTCTTCTCCAACACCACAGTTCAAAAGCATCAATTCTTTGGTGCTCAGCTTTCTTCACAGTCCAAATCACATCCATACATGATCACTGGAAAAACCATAGCCTTGACTAGACAGACCTTTGTTGGCAAAGTAATGTCTCTGCTTTTGAATATGCTATCTAGGTTGCACAGAGGCATTACAATTCAAATATTAATCATTTATGCCTTT
Organism: Neotragus pygmaeus; assembly: GCA_006410875.1. NCBI lineage: Eukaryota > Metazoa > Chordata > Mammalia > Artiodactyla > Bovidae > Neotragus > Neotragus pygmaeus. The sequence continues at coordinate 748,724 of SJYV01031858.1, read as the reverse complement.
ATTAATAAAGATATAAAATATGTGTTTCTACATTCATTGGAGATAGAAAATTTTTTGTCTTTTCTTGAACTGCTCATGTGATCAAGATGAGCATAATAAGACCATTTGATTAAGTCCACGGCCTAGGTTGTAATGGTTCTGTAAAAATCTATACATAAGCTTATCATTCGGTTTTAAAGTAAACTTATGATCCACATATTTTGGAGCCAATGGCTTTATATAATATAGGTGGAACACATGAAGTAGAGAGGCCAAAGGATCTTCTGAGCTCCCTAGAATGGCTACAGTCCAAAAGTGTTTGAGAGTCATCACTCGAAAGAACTGAGCAAGGGAAGCTTCTGAGACTCAACTACATCTGGGAGGAGATCCCAAACGGTTACCATGAGGAATGAGGGCATTTTATTACAGTCAGCACCAGTTTAACTCAATGGTTCCTATTATAAATTGTGCCCACCCCCCTCCTGCCCCAAATCCCTACACTCCAATGTGACTACATCTGGAAACAGAGCCTTTAATGAAGTAATCAAAGTTAAATAAGGTCATAGGGTAGGGCCCTCGTCTGGTAGGCCTGAGGTCCTTATGTGAAGAGTCATCAGAGTTTGTGTTCTCTACATGTGGCAGAGAAAAGGCCCCACATATTGAGAAGACAGCCATCTGCAAGTGAGGAAAGGGCTCTTATTAGAAACCAATCCTGCTGGCACCTTGAGCATGGCCTTTGAGTCCCCAGAACTCTGAGAAAAGAAGTGTTCACTGTTTAAGCCACCTGGTCTGTGGTTTTCATTATAGTGGCCCCAGCAGACTAACAAACAAAGTTCTTTATTTATAATGAAAAAAATTACACTAATTTCCACAAAGTATTAATTGGCTGAATATTCACTATCTGTTGACTGACATTATATATAAATACATACATCAGTTCAGTTCAATTCAGTCACTCGGTCGTGTCTGACTTTGTGACCCCATGAACTGTAGCATTCCAGGCTTCCCTGTCCATCACCAACTCCTGCAGCTTGCTTAAACTCATTTCCATCGAGTCGGTGATGTCATCCAACCATCTCATCCTCTGTCATCCACTTCTCCTCCATCCTTCAATCTTTCCCAGCATCAGGGTCTTTTCCGAAGAGTCAGTTCTTCACATCAGGTGGCCAAAGGATTGGAGTTTCAGCTTCAGCATCAGTCCTTCCAATGAATATTCAGGACTGATTTCCTTTAGCATGGACTGGTTAAATCTCCTTGCAGTCCAAGGGACTCTCAAGAGTCTTCTCCAACACCACAGTTCAAAAGCATCAATCCTCTAGCACTCAGCTGTCTTTATGGTCCAACTCTCACATCCATTCCTGACTACTGGAAAAACCATAGCTTTAACTAGATGGATCTTTGTTGGCAAAGTAATGTCTCTGCTTTTTAATATGTTGTCTAGCTCTTGGTCATAACTTTTCTTCCAAGGAGCAAGCGTCTTTCAATTTCATGGCTGCAGTCACCATCTGCAGTAATTTTTGGAACCCCCCGAAAATAGTCTGTTACTGTTTCCATTGTTTCTCCACCTACTTGCCATGAAGTGATGGGACTGGCTGCCATGATCTTAGTTTTCTGAATGTTGGGTTTTAAGCCAACTTTTTCACTCTCCTCTTTCAATTTCATCAAGAGATGCTTTAGTTCTTCACACACAAACAATTTGATGCTACTAGTAACAAGCACTACCGAACTCATCATAACAGTATATAAAAGTCCTTGGAAAAAAAGTTGTATACACATTTAGGAAATATTCTTTTAGTCAGGCTACAGCTAATGTTCAGCACTGACATATTTTCACAGTCAACTCCCTACAACAGTAACTCAATGTTAGTGCAGTAGTAACATTGACCTCCTGGCATCTTTCTTCTTTTGGGTAGGAATCATCTATTCCCAGACCCTTTTAATTTTGAGAAACACTGCTTACAAACTCTTCCTTTGGAAAATTTATTATGACTCATACAAAAGGCCTTGAAATTCTGCAGCAAAGAAACCAGCTAAAGAAAACTTAAGTCTGGCTAAATTTGCACTACCCTTGGCTCCGATTCTCTCTCTCTCTCAGCTGCCTCCTGACTGAGGCCACGGCACACACAGAATGACATGTGTCAGTTACAGTCTAAGAAAATGGCCTAATTGCAGGGCTCCCAAGAGAAGGTCAGATTTTAGGCCAAGGAACAACCATGACAGCGATGGGACTGAAAGCTGGCCTGTTGCTATGTAACTGAAACCATCAATGGTATTTGCCTGAGATCAGAAATTCAGTGAGAAGTAACAACATCTCCATCTTACAACTCTTTCTCTACCCCCTTATTATAACACCTTAATCAATATTGTTAAACAGAAGAAGGGTCTAGACCAAGGGTTTCCAAACCTGATTCATCATCAGTATTACCTAAGGAGCTTCTAAAACTATGGGTACTCAACCCCATCCTTTTCTCATTTGCCTTTTGGTTCTTTTGTTTTCTCAGTTATTTGTGAGTATCTCCTCAGACAACCATTTTGCCTTGTTGCGTTTCTTTTTCTTGGGGATGGTTATGGGTCACTACCTCTGGTACAATGTTACAAAGAAGAGAAAAGGAAAGATAAACCCATCTGAATGCAGAGTTCCAAAGAATAGCAAGGAGAGATAAGAAAACATTTTTAACTGAACAATGCAAAGAAATAGAGGAAAACAATAGAATGGGAAAGACTTGAGATCTCTTCAATAAAATTGGAGATACTAAGGGAACACTTCAGGCAAAGATGGGCACAATAAAGAACAGAAATGGTAAGGACCTAACAGAAGCAGAAGATATTAAGAAGAGGTGGCAAGAATATACAGAAGAACCATACAAAAAAGATCTTAATGGCCCAGATAATCACGATGGTGTGATTACCTAGAGCCAGGCTCTAGGTATCTGGCTACCTAGAGCCAGACATTCTGGAGTGTGAAGTCAAGTGGAAAAGTGCTGCACTCAATATGCCAGCAAATTTGGAAAATTCAGCAGTGGCCACAGGACTGGAAAAGGTTAGTTTTCATCCCAATCCCAAAGAAGAGCAGTGCTAAAGAATGTTCAAACTACTGCACAATTGCACTCATCTCACATGTTAGCAAGTCAATGGTCAAAATTCTAAAAGCTAGCCTTCAACAGTATGTGAACGCAGAACTGCCAGATGTACAAGTTGGATTTTTTTTTAATTTATTTTTTTTACTTTATTTTACTTTACAATATTCTATTGGCTTTGCCATACATCGACACGAATCCACCACAGGTGTACAGGAGCTCCTAGAAAAGGCAGAGGAACCAGAGATCAAATTGCCAACATCTGTGGGATCATAGAAAAAGCAAGGGAATTCCAGAAAAACATCTACTTCTGCTTCATGGACTACGTGAAAGCTTTTGACTGTGTGGATCACAACAAAGTATGGAAAATTCTGAAAGAGATGGGACTATCAGACCACCTGACCTGCCTCCTGAGAAACCTATGTGCGTATCAACAGTTAGAAGCGGACATGACAACAGACTGGTTCAAAACTGGGAAGGAAGCATGTCAAGGCTGTATATTGTCACCCTGCTTATTTAACTTATAATAATTTATTATCGCACATGACGCATCATGTGAAATGCTGGGCTGGAGGAAGCACAAGCTGGAATCAAGATTGCTGGGAGAAATATCAATAACCTCAGATATGCAGATGACACCACCCTAATAGCAGAAAGCAAAGAGGAACTAAAGAGGCTCTTGATGAAGGTGAAAGAGGAGAGTGAAAAAGTGATTTGGGAGAATGGCATTGAAACATGTATAATATCATATATGAAATGAATCGCCAGTCCAGGTTCAATGCAGGATACTGGATGCTTGGGGCTGGTGCACTGGGACAACCCAGAGGGATGGTACGGGGAGGGAGGAGGGAGGGGGGTTCAGGATGGGGACACGTGTATACCTGTGGCGGGTTCATGCTGATGTATGGCAAAACCAATACAATACTGTAAAGTAATTAACCTCAAAAAAAAAAAAAAAGACTAGTAAAGAGATTGAATCAGTAGTCAGAAGCCTCTCAAAAAGTACCACCCAGAAACAGGTGGTTCACTGGAGAATTCTGCCAAATATTGAAAGAAGAATTTACACCAATCCTTCTCAAACTCTTCAGAAAAATCAAAAAGGAGGAAACACTTCTAAACTCATTATACGAGGTCACAATTACTCTGGTATCAAAGTCAATGATACAACAAGGAAAAAAAAAAGCTACAAACCCATATCTCTGGTGAATAGTGATGCAAAAGTCCTAAAGAAAACACTAGCAAACCAAATTCAATAGCACATTAAGAGAATTATACAACAGAACATGTGGGATTTCTCCATGGGATGCAACTATGCTTAACATATGAAAAACAATCTATGTAATACACCACACAAATGGAATGAAAGATAAAAATCTCATGGTCATCTCAATTGATTAAAATAATGTACTTGACAAAATTTAATACCTTTTTGTGATTTAAAAAAAAAAATGTTCACCAAACTAGGTACAGAAGAAATTCTTTCAACATAATAAAGTCCATATGTGAAAAGTTCACACCTTACATCATACTCAGTAGTTGAAGATGAAATGTTTTCCTCTAAGATCAGGAAAAGGGCAACCAAGGCTGCACATTCTTTTCATATTCATTCAAACTAGTACTAGAAGTTAGAGTCAGAGCAATTAAGCAAGAGAAGTAAACTATCTATTTTTGTAGATAGCATGATCTTTTATGTAGAAAACCCTAAAGATTCCCCCTCAAAAAAATCTGTTAAAACTAATAAATGAAAAAAGCAAAATGCAGTATACAAAATAAAAAAAAAAAAAGAAAAAGTGGCTTAAAACTCAACATTCAAAAAACTATGATCATGGCATCTTGTCCCATCATTTCATGGCAAATAGATGGGGGAACGATTGAAACAGTGACAGACTTTATTTTCTTGAGCTCCAAAATCACTGCAGACCAGGACTGCAGCCATGAAACTAAAAAAGCACTTGCTCCTTGGAAGAAAAGCTATGACAAATCTAGACAGCATATTAAAAAGAAGAGACATCACTTTGCCCAAAAAGGTCCATCTAGTCAAAGCTATGGTTTTTCCAATAGTCAAGTATGGGTGTGAGAGTTGAACCATAAAGAAGGCTGAGTGCCAAAGAACTGATGCTTTCAAACTGTGGTGCTGGAGAAGATTCTTGAGAGTCTCTTGGACAACAAGGAGATCAAACCAGTCAATCCTAAAGGAATTCAACCCTGAATATTCACTGGAAGAAATAATGCTAAAGCTGAAGCTCCAATACTTTAGCCACCTGATGTGAACAGCTGACTCACTGGGAAAGACTGAGGGTAGGAAGCGAGGTGGTGACAGAGAATGAGATGGTTGGATGGCATCATCGACTTAATGAACGTGAATTTGAGCAAACTCTGGGAGACAGTGAAGGATAGGGAAGCCTGGCATGTTGCAGTCCATGGGGTCACAAAGAGTCAGGCACACCTAAGTGTCTGAACAACAGCAGCCCCATCTTGATCATCTCTGAGGGATAGGGACTGAAGACATGAAATTTCACTATGCTCACCTGGCAATTCTGCTTCAGCTGTCTTGGTACCATTCCTCAGATTCGCATCTGAGAGCTGCATTAATGAATATAACCAATAGCCCCAGTTAATGGCCACACACATCTTTGTCTTTGCCCTATAACTCTGCAACACGCTGCCATTTTGAGCTTGCCTAAATTACTTGACCAACAGGATTTTCACAAACTTGACGCAAACAAGTGTTTTAGCAACCTGATGCATGGATAACTGTAGCCTTGCACGTTTCTTCTCTTCAACTCTGTCACCACAGTGAATATCCTAGGCTAGCCAGCTGGAAGGATAGGAGGGGCCTGTGGAATAAAGCTGAGTCATTCCAGCCAAGGCTAGGCTAGGCCAGCCATCACCCTCTACTCATCGGTGCAGATCCATAAGTAAGTCCAGCTTAGATCGATCATGAGCAGGCCGGGTCAGCAAAATCATCCAGTGAGCTATAAACATGGGGGAAATAATAAGTGGCTATTACATTAAGCCACTAAGGACTGGAGTGGTGTGCTCCACAACCCGTCCCTGATACACAGTGGTGGTGCAGAACAATCAGGGGACACGGCATCTAAACTAAAGGCTGGGCACTAACAGTGCCAGAGAATCCTGCAGAACTTTTCCATGAATATTCTGTAGGATGTTGCTAAAAAGAAGAGAGCGGGTTTTCCAAGGTCAGGTTTCTGAGAAATGCTGTTACATTTAGCTGGTTTCCTTCCTGCAGAATTTCAAAGCCTTTCAAATGGGTCATGACAAATCTTCCAAAGGAAGAGCTTTTAAGCAATGTTTCCCAAACATGCTTGGCCACAGACCTTTCCCTACACCCCCATCCCCATGCTGAGCATCACACAAAATGACTATGCCATATAAAGCACATTTCGGATATGATATAAGATGAATTGGTCTTTGTCTTGTTTCGATGTTGTTTCAGAGGGTAGAACTGCACTTAAGGCATGACAGCTACATGGAGCAGGATGGGGACTAAATAAATTCAAGCAAGGGCTCGTCAACAGTGACAGTGATCCAAAGATGGACTTGCCTGCCTTGTGAGACAGTGGCTCAAAACCCCCACACTGAAAGCATCCAAAGAGAAACAAATGAGGTTCAGTAAATTTTTGTGATTACTAGTTACCTTAAAGTTCTAATTCAGTAACATGCTCAAAAATTCATATTACTTCTATCAGTTAAAAGTAGTAAGATAGTCACTTTTATGTGTCAACTTGATCAAACACTGGCCTAGGTGTTACTGAGAAGATATTTTGCAGATGTGGCTAACATTCATAATAAGCAAGATTTAAATAAGCAGATTACTCTCCATCCTGTGGGTGGGTCCCACTTAATCAGTGGAGGGCCTTAAGAGCAAAGACTGGAGCTTCCTATAAAAGAGAAATTCTACTTTAAGACTGTAACATAAAAACGCTGCCTGAGTTTACAGCCTGCTGGTCTGCCTCATGGATTTGTGAGCCCCGTAATCATATAAGCCAGTTCCTTAGAATCAGTCGATTGATCAGTCTCTTTTCTCTCTCCTCTATCTGCTCTGCTCTGCTCTGCTCTCTTTCTCTCTCTCTGTACTTCTGTTTCTCTGGAGAACTCAGACTAAACACAGTCAGATATCAATCATCATTTATATTTTATCACAATCCTAGATTAGAGTCAGCCTCTAAAACTTTTACCCTGACTGCTTCCTAGTACCTGCCCTGGGCAAATCAAAGTGTTCGGTTTCTTATTTGCTTCCTGTGAGGACTCTTCTGGATAGTCAGCTGAGAACTAGAGCTCATAATTGCATTACAGTGATAGCCAGGAGGTGACATTTCTAATATTCCCTTTTTAAGGGGGGCAGATTTTATGAGTCACCTTGGGTGGTATAGTCATTTCACAGCTGTGTAATGTTTGTGAGGAACTGACAGTCCCTCATGAGCCACAGTGACCCAACTTGGCAGGGCCCCAGCACCTATTTATGGCCTGAAATACAGGAGAGGAAGTCACCGGAGGTGGTTCTCTCTTCTGGAACTGAGTCAGACAGATGATAACACTCCAGGTCAGAGTTAACACCAAGTCTGATTTACTGCATCATGTTCTCTGAATGACTTCCTGGGAGCCTAACTGAACTACTACAAATCCTGAGCTGATATCTAAGACTTACCTATTTAGAAAAAGAAAGAAGAGAACCAGAGATCAATTTTTTTTTAAAGAGGATTTTAAAATAGGAGGAATTAGTAAGGAAAAGACTAAGTGTAGTCCTGTGACTGTGGGGACACACAGCTGGAATAACCACCCCGCAAGGTTAGGCGCCAGGTTCAAATATTCATCAGCTGACTTGCCACGCTGTAGCACTGGCCGTAACTACTCCTTGCAGACAGATTCTTGTGCCCATCCATCCTGTATTTTCCGCCCCTAGTTCAATGCCTGGTACATAGCAGGAACCTAAAAAAGACTCACTGAGTGAATGAGCTAGTAGAGACATAAAGCACTTCACATCCACAGAGCTAGAGAATCCAGCCAGGATTATTTCCCATTCCATGAATGCTCTTAGAAGCCTGGCATGATCCTGCACTTGATACTATGTCTTTCTAAGCTTGCCCTAGTACATATATTCAGTTTTTGAGTTCTTACAATCTCTAGGGCTGGAGTCCTTTTAATTGGTGCATTGTGTTGTTTTTCTGGGGCTGGCGTAACAAAGGACCACAGACCAGATAATTTCACCAACAGAAATGTATTTGCTCACAGTCTTAGAGGCTAAGTCTGAGATCAAGGTATTGAGAGGGCCGATTTCTTCTGAGGCCTCTCCCTTAGGCTTACAAGAGAAATGGCTGTCTTCTCTCTTTGTCCTCACGTGGTTTTTCCTCTCTGCCTGTCTGCATCCTAATCGTCTCTTCTTATAAGAATACCAGTCTTACTGATTTAGGGCCCAACCCAATGACCAAATTTAATTTAATTATTTTAAAGGCCCTTCTCCAAATACAGTCACATTCTGAGGCACTAGGGGCTAGGGTTTCAGCATATGAATTTGGGTGGTGAAGGGACACACAAATACAGGCTTAGCTCAGAGATCTTGCGGGTTTGGTTCCAGACCACAGTTATAAAGCGTATATCCCAACAAAGTGAGTCACATGGTATTTTTTGGTTTCCCAGTGCATATAAAAGTTATGCTGATACTATACTATAGTCTATTCAGGGTGCAATAATAGCATTATGTCTAAAAATGTAAAGTACACACCTTAATTTAAAAGTACTTTATTGCTAAAAAATGCTAACCATCATATGAGCCTTCAGGGAGCCCTAATCTTTTTACTAGTGGGGGGGGGGTCTTGCTTCCAGGCCGATGGTTGTTAACTGATCAGAGTGGTGGTTGCAAAAAGTTGCTGTGATGGTGCCAATTTCTCAAAGTAGGACAACAGTGAAGTTTGCCTCATTGATTGACTTGTCTTTTTATGAAGGGTTTCTCTGTGGCATGGAAGACTGATAGCATTTTACACACAGTAGAACTTCTTTCAAAATTGGAGACAATCTTCTCAAAACTTGCCACTGCTTAATCAACTATGGTTATGCACTATTCTAAAATCCTTTGTTATCATTACATCTTCACAGCATTTTCACCAGGAGTAGATTCCGTTTCAAGAAACTACTTTTTTGTTCATCCTTAAGAAGCAGCTCTTCATTCATTAAAGTTTTACTACGCTTGCATGCACTGCTTCAGTCCTGTCCGACTCTTTTGCAACCCAATGGACTGTAGCCCACCAGGCTCCCCCATCCATGAGATTTCCCAGGCAAGAGTACTGGAGTGGGGTACTGTTTCTTTCATTGGATCTTTCAGACCCAGGGATTGAACTTGCATCTCTTACATCTCCTGCATTGGCAAATGGCTTCTTTACCACTAGCGCCATCTGGGAAGCCCCAACATTTCATAGTTTGTAGCACTATGAGATTGCAGCAATTCAGCCACATCTTCAGGTTCCACTTTGAGTTCTCTTGTTTTTTTCCACACTATCTGCAGTTACTTCCTCCATTAAAGTCTAGAACTTCTCCAAGTCATCCATGAAGGTTCGAATCAAGTCTCATTGCTGTTAATGAGATACAAGTCTCACCCTGTTAATGCTGATATTTTGACTTCTTCCCATGAATCATAAGGAGAAGGAAATGGTACCCCACTCCAGTACTCTTGACTGGAAAATCCCATGGATGGAGGAGCCTGGTGGGCTGCCATCTATGGGGTCGCACAAAGTCGGACATGACTGAAGCAACTTAGCAGCAGCAGCAGCATGAATCATAAATGTTCATAATGGCATCTAGAATGGTGGATCTTCTCCAGAAGATTTTCAATTGACTTTGCCCAGATCCACCAAAGGGATCAGTATTTATGGCAGTCATAGCCTTATGAAATACTGTATTTCTTAAATAAGAAGACTTGAAAATCTAAATGACTTATTGGGCAGAAGGAATGTCTTAGCAAGCGTGAAGACAACACTAATCTCATTGTATATCTCCACTGGATCTCTTGGGTGAGCAGCTGTGCTATAACGAGCTGAAAGGAATAATTTTTTCTAAGTAGTAGGTCTCAAAAGTAGGCTTAAACCATGTTGTAAACAGATGTGCTATCTACCAGGCTTTGTTGTTCCATTTACAGGGCAAAGGGACAGTAGATTCAGCATAATTTTTAAGGGTCATAGGATTTTTTGAATGATAAATGAGCACTGGCTTCAACTTCAAGGCACCAGCTGCATTAGCCCCTAACGAGAGAGTCAGTCTGTCCTTGAAACTTTGAAGCCAGGAATTGACTCTCCTCTCTAGCTATGAAAGTCCTAGGTGGCATCTCCTTCCAATGTAAGGCTGTTTCATCTAGAAAATCTGTTGTTTATTGTAGCTACCTTTGTGAATAATCTTAGCTAGATCTTCTCAATAACTTCCTGCAGCTTCTACATCAGTACTTGCTGCTTTGCCTGGCACTTTAATGTTATGGAGATGACTTCTTTCCTTAAACTTTATGAACCGACTTCTGCCAGCTTCCAACTTTTCCTCCACAGCTTCCTCACCTGAATCAGCCTTCATAGAAGAGTGTTGGGTGCTTGCTGCAAATTAGGTTCTGGCTTAAGGGACTGTTGTGGCTGGTTTGATCTATCCAGATCACTGAAATTGCCTCCATTCCAGCAATACGGCCATTTCACCTTTTTAAGCATTTATGTCTTCACTGGAATAGCACTTTCAATTTCTCCCAAGAACTTTTTCTCTCCATTCACAACTTGGCTAACTGCTTGGCACAAGAGGTCTAGCCTCTAACCTGTCTCAGCTTTCCACATGCTTTTCTCACTAAGTTTAATCATCTCTAGCATTTGATTTAAAGTGGGAGATATGAAGCTATTCCTTAACACTTATAGGCTATTGTAAGGTTATTAACTGACCTAGTTTCAATACTGTGGAGTCTCAGGGACTAGGGAGGTCCAAGGAGAGTGAGAGAGATGGGGGAACACTGGTCAGTGGTAATAGTCAGAACACTTAGAACATTTATCAATTTCATTCCCTGTCTTGTAGGAACATGGTTCATGATACAACATTATAACATGAAAGACCACTGATCTTAACAAACATAACAATAATGAAACAGTTTAAAATATTGCAAGAATTACCAAAATATGACACATAGACGTGAAGTGAACAAATGTAAAAAAAAGTTTCTGACAAACTTAATCATCACAGGGTTGCTATGAAATCTTCAACTTGCAAAAATATCTACAAAGTGCAATAAAGCAAGGTATGCCTGTATATATGTGTACACACGTACACAAACACACAACATATACATTATATATATGTAAACATTTTCATTGCTTTAGGGTCAGGAAGAGAGGTTCTTTCCATCCATTCTACCTCAGTATCTTCTCTCTCACTGCATCAAGCCCTCATTAAGTGTGAAGGGAGATGAACTGCAAGGTATATTGTCTGTGCCTTTCCTCTAATTGCTCATTAAATCACTTTCAGATTAATCAATTTCTTTTTCATTTATCTCAGTTTTTCACATCTCGTTGAATAATTCTTGATATCTGACAGAAATAGGAACTTCATAAGAGTCTCGAAGTGACCCACAGTGAATGAAGTCACTAGATCCTTCCTGAGGACTGGCCTTGTGTCTGTGTATCACAGCATATAACACATTACCTGGCTAATAATAGGTGTTCTAAAAATACATGGTTAAAATGATGTATGTAGGAAAAAAGATTTCTTGCTAGGTTCCTGTTTTCAAGTTCCAGAGTCACATTTGCCCCCTAAGTGATATTCCCACATGCTGACTCATGCTGAGCCCATTGTACCTTACTTTTTAAAAAACATACTTATGTAGAGTCATTTATTTCCTGGAGTTTCAGCAGACTTGTGTTTGCAGCTGTTTAAAGTAAAACAGGGGCTAGAAGACTTTAGGATTTATGTACAAAAAAACAAAAACCAAATGGCATCAACTTATGAGACGGTATGGTCCATTCAGAGATGAACCCCACTGATTCACTGACCGGCAAACCAGCCATGGAGCACACGACTCCCAACTGCTGGGCAGTTTGGTCAATAGGCACATACCTGTCAGGTCAGTCTGGCTCCTGACCTTGCCTTTGCCCTGGTTTAAAAGGCAGCATCAAGAGGCAACCATGGACACTTGGTTATTTCTAGAGTCCTCCTTGTCTAACACATATCAATGTCTAGACATTCATATGACAGGAAGAAATCCATCAATCAGTAGACCTTACTGTTGAAAATCTTGGAAACATCACTTCTAACCTTCTGTATGTTGGGCCTGTAGCTCGTTATTTGACTCTGATCCTTGAATGAATGATTCTGATCTGGTTAACTTCCTGTCTTCTGGCTTCAAGTCTGCATATACTCTAGTTCCTGTTATGGCTATCTGTTGGGGAAAGGATGAGGTTATCTGTAGCGGTGAGGATGAGGAAATAAATAATAACTACTACAACACAGTGACCAGTGATCAAGTTTCTGACCTGTCAATTCAAAACAGAATATCAAGAAAACAGAAAATAAAGTCCACATCCTCTGTGTTGAGGTTGAGGAGTCCTGATTGATAGATATATGGATGGGCGACAATTTAGCTTCTTGAGAAATTTCATCATCAGTTGTAAAATCAGTTATAACCTAATGATTCAACCCTGCCACTGAAAACCAGTAGCCAAGTCCTGAAAGACCACCTTCCAGCACTCACTGACACTGCAGTGTAACATCCAGGACATCACTAGATGGGGTTTGACACTGAATTCCACATCGTGAGGACCAAAATTCAAAACTCAGCTCTGTAATCGATACATGTATATGTATGGCTGAGTCCCTTTGTGGTTCACCTAATAGGTCAGCTATTATTAATTAATCATTAATAATTATATTGTCACCCTGCTTATTTAACTTATATGCAGAGTACATCATAAGAAATGCTGGACTGGAAGAAACACAAGCTGAAATCAAGATTGCCGGGAGAAATACCGATAACCTCAGATATGCAGATGACACCACCCTTGTGGCAGAAAGTGAAGAGGAGCTAAAAAGCCTCTTGATGTATCGTCACCCTGCTTATTTAACTTATATGCAGAGTACATCATAAGAAATGCTGGACTGGAAGAAACACAAGCTGAAATCAAGATTGCCGGGAGAAATATCAATAACCTCAGATATGCAGATGACACCACCCTTGTGGCAGAAAGTGAAGAGGAGCTAAAAAGCCTCTTGATGTATCGTCACCCTGCTTATTTAACTTATATGCAGAGTACATCATAAGAAATGCTGGACTGGAAGAAACACAAGCTGAAATCAAGATTGCCGGGAGAAATATCAATAACCTCAGATATGCAGATGACACCACCCTTGTGGCAGAAAGTGAAGAGGAGCTAAAAAGCCTCTTGATGTATCGTCACCCTGCTTATTTAACTTATATGCAGAGTACATCATAAGAAATGCTGGACTGGAAGAAACACAAGCTGAAATCAAGATTGCCGGGAGAAATATCAATAACCTCAGATATGCAGATGACACCACCCTTGTGGCAGAAAGTGAAGAGGAGCTAAAAAGCCTCTTGATGTATCGTCACCCTGCTTATTTAACTTATATGCAGAGTACATCATAAGAAATGCTGGACTGGAAGAAACACAAGCTGAAATCAAGATTGCCGGGAGAAATATCAATAACCTCAGATATGCAGATGACACCACCCTTGTGGCAGAAAGTGAAGAGGAGCTAAAAAGCCTCTTGATGTATCGTCACCCTGCTTATTTAACTTATATGCAGAGTACATCATAAGAAATGCTGGACTGGAAGAAACACAAGCTGAAATCAAGATTGCCGGGAGAAATATCAATAACCTCAGATATGCAGATGACACCACCCTTGTGGCAGAAAGTGAAGAGGAGCTAAAAAGCCTCTTGATGAAAGTGAAAGAGGAGAGTGAAAAAGTTGGCTTAAAGCTCAACATTCAGAAAACTAAGATCATGGCATCCGGTCCCATCACTTCATGGGAAATAGATGGGGAAACAGTGGAAACAGTGTCAGACTTTAATTTGGACTCCAAAATTACTGCAGACGGTGACTGCAGCCATGAAATTAAAAGACGCTTACTCCTTGGAAGAAAAGTTATGACCAACCTAGATAGTATATTCAAAAGCAGAGACATTACTTTGGCGACTAAGGTCCGTCTAGTCAAGGCTATGGTTTTTCCTGTGGTCATGTATGGATGTGAGAGTTGGACTGTGAAGAAGGCTGAGCACCGAAGAAT
>SJYV01031858.1:708152-734313 GCA_006410875.1 Neotragus pygmaeus | reverse complement strand
GTATGGATGTGAGAGTTGGATTGTGAAGAAGGCTGAGCGCCGAAGAATTGATGCTTTTGAACTGTGGTGTTGGAGAAGACTCTTGAGAGTCCCTTGGACTGCAAGGAGGTCCAACCAGTCCATTCTGAAGATCAACCCTGGGATTTCTTTGAAAGAAATGATGCTAAAGCTGAAGCTCCAGTACTTTGGCCACCTCATGAGAAGAGTTGACTCACTGGAAAAGACTTTGATGCTGGGAGTGATTGGGGGCAGGAGGAGAAGGGGACGACAGAGGATGAGATGGCTGGATGGCATCACGGACTTGATGGATGTGAGCCTGGGTGAACTCTTGAGAGATGGTAATGAACAGGGAGGCCTGGTGTGCTGCGATTCATGGGGTCGCAAAGAGTTGGACACAACTGAGAGACTGAACTGAACTGAACTAGCTTTCTTTATAGTCCAACTCTCACGTCCATACCGGAGAAGGCAATGGCACCCGACTCCAGTGTTCTTGCCTGGAAAATCCCATGGATGGAGGAGCCTAGTAGGCTGCAGTCCATGGGGTCGCAAAGAGTCGGACACAACTGAGCAACTTCACTTTCGCTTTTCACTTTCATGCACTGGAGAAGGAAATCACAACCCACTCCAGTGTTCTTGCCTGGAGAATCCCAGGGACGGGGGAGCCTGGTGGGCTGCCATCTATGGGGTCACACAGAGTCGAACACAGCTGACGTGACTTGGCAGCAGCACATCCATACAAGACTACTGGAAAAACCAAAGCCTTGACTAGACTGACCTTCGTTGGCAAAGTAATGTCTCTGCCTTCAAACATGCTGTTTAAGTTGGTCATAACTTATCTTCCAAGGAGTACACATCTTTTAATTTCATGGCTGCAATCACCATCTGCAGTGATTTTGGGCCCCCCAAAATAAAGTCTGTCACTGTTTCCACTGTTTCCCCATCTATTTGCCATGAAGTGAGGGGACCAGATGCCATGATCTTAGTTTTCTGAATGTTCAGTTTTGAGCCAACTTTTTCACTCTCCTCTTTTACTTGCATCAGGAGGCTTTTTAGTTCTTTGCTTTCTGCCATAAGGGTAGTGTCATTTGCATATCTGAGGTTATTGACATTTCTCTCGGCAATCTTTATTCCAGCCTGTGCTTCATCAAGCCTGGCATTCCTCATGATGTACTCTGCATGTAAGTTAAACAAGCAGGGTGACAATATACAGCCTTGATGTACTCCTTTCCCAATTTGGAACCAGTCTGTTGTTCCATGTCCAGTTCTGTTGCTTCTTGACCTGCATACACATTACTCAGGAGGCAGGTAAGGTGGTCTGGCAGTCCCATCTCTTTCAGAATTTTCCAGTTTGTGGTGATCCACAAGTCAAAGGCTTTGGCATAGTCAATAAAGCAGAAATAGATGTTTTTCTGGAACTCTCTTGCTTTTTCGATGATCCAACACATGTTGGCAATTTGATCTCTGGTTCCTCTGCCTTCTCTAAATCCAGCTTGAACATCTGGAAGTTCACAGTTGACATGNAGTCAAAGGCTTTGGCATAGTCAATAAAGCAGAAATAGATGTTTTTCCGGAACTTTTGCTTTTTCAATGATCCAGCAGATGTGGCAATTTGATCTCTGGTTCCTCTGCCTTTTCTAAAACCAGCTTGAACATCAGGAATTTCACGGTTCACATATTGCTGAAGCCTGGCTTGGAGAATTTTGAGCATTACTTTACTATCATGTGAGAAGAGTACAACTGTGTGGTAGTTTGAGCATTCTTTGGTATTGCCTTTCTTTGGGAGTGGCCATGAGGAGATACCCCACATCCAAAGTCAGGAGCTGTGCTGGAACAGTCATGAGATACCTCACACCCAAGGGCAAAGGAGAAACCCCAGCAAGATGGTAGGAGGGGTGAATTTGCGTTTAGAACCAAACCCCATTCCTGCTAGCAATGCTCAGAGGGCTCAAACAAACCTTGTGCACACCGGGACCCAGGGACCCCACAGACAGAACTGTTTGGGCAACTCCTGTGGAGGTACAGGTCAGCAGTGGACTGCCACAGGACAGAGGCTCTGGGTGCAGCAGACCTGGGTATAGTATAAGCCCTCTTGGAGGAGGTTGCCATTAACTGCACCATAGAGCTGCCAGAACTTATACAGGACTAGGAAATAGACTCTTGGAGGACACAAACAGAACCTTGTGTGCACCAGGATCCAGGAGAGAGGAGCAGTGACCCCAGAAGAGACTGACCCAGACGTGACCTGGAGTGTCCAGGAGTCTCCAGTGGAGGCGTGGGTCACTGGTGGCCTGCTGCAGGGTTGGGGGCAGTGAGTGCAGCAGTGCATCATGGGACCTTTTGAAGGAGGTCACCATTATCTTCATTACCTCCACCATAGTTTGGCCCCAACTAAGTAACAAGGAGGGATCACAGCTCCATCCATCAACAGAAAATTGGCTTAAAGATTTACTGAGCATGACCCCACCCATCAGAACAAGACCATTTCCCCCCTCAAGTCAGTCTCTTCCATCAGGAAGCTTCCATAAGCCTCTTACCCTTCTCCATTAGAGGGCAGATAGACTGAAAACCACAATCACAGAAAACTAACCAAAACAATCTGATCACAAGAATCACAGCTTTGTCTAACTCAATGAAACTGAGCCATGCCATGTAGGGCCACCCAAGACAGACAGGCCATGATGGAGAGTTCTGACAAAATGTGGTCCACTGGAGAAGGGAATGGCAAACCACTTCAGTTTCTTGCCTTGAGAACCCCATGAACAGTATGAAAAGGCAAAAAGATAGGATACTGAAAGAGGAACTCGCCATGTCGGTAGGTGGCCAAGATGCTACTGGAGATCAGTGAAGTAACTCCAGAAAGAATGAAGAGACCGAGCCAAAGCAAAAATACCCAGNTGAGAACCCCATGAACAGTATGAAAAGGCAAAAAGATAGGATACTGAAAGAGGAACTCGCCATGTCGGTAGGTGGCCAAGATGCTACTGGAGATCAGTGAAGTAACTCCAGAAAGAATGAAGAGACCGAGCCAAAGCAAAAATACCCAGTTGTGGATGTAACTGGTGACAGAAGCAAGGTCCAAGGCTGTAAAGAGCAATATTGCATCATTTCACTTCAGTCGCTCAGTCGTGTCCGACTCTTTGGGACCCCATGAATTGCAGCACTCCAGGCCTCCCTGTCCATCACCAACTCCCGGAGTTCACTCAAACTCACNGAACTGTGGTGTTGGAGAAGACTCTTGAGAATCCCTTGGACTGCAAGGAGATCAACCCTGGGATTTCTTTGGAAGGAATGATGCTAAATCTGAAACTCCAGTACTTTGGCCACCTCATGCGAAGAGTTGACTCATTGGAAAAGACTCTGATGCTGGAAGGGATTGGGGCCGGAGGAGAAGGGGATGACTGAGGATGAGATGGCTGAATGGCATCACGGACTCGATGGACATGAGTCTGAGTGAACTCCGGGAGATGGTGATGAACAGGGAGGCCTGGCATGCTGCGATTCACGGGATCTCTGCAATTCATGGGGTCGCAAAGAGTTGGACATGACTGAGCAACTGAAATGAACTGATTATTAATCAGCTATACCCCAATACAATATAAAAAGTTCAAAAGAAGGAAAAAACTCAGCTCTGCAGTATCTACATTCTCTAAACAAGTTACTAAGCCTGCCTTTCCAGTTTATTTACAAAATCAGAATACAGGCACCTAAGCCCTAAAAGAAGTGCTGTGAGGATTCAATAAGATAAGGAATCATTCTGTCAATTAGCCAACAAATATTTACTGAAGGCACTGTAATGTCTAGACACTGCTCTAGGAACTAGGGGTACAGCTGTGAACCAGCCCTAGTGCAGCCTATCTTTTAGTGGAGAGAACTGGATGAAAAAATCAAAGAGCAAATAAATGAGTAGGGCAAGGAGAGACAAGGAGTAATACAGTATAGAGTAAAAGGCTCTCATTTGAAAGAGGACATATGCACAGCCCTCAGAATGAAGCAAGAGATGGAGACACGCACATACACGGGGAAAGAACAGGCCTCCCTCCAACCCCTCTCCCCAAGCAAGAGCAGGAGGCCTGAGGCAGGACTGTGCTTGATATGTTGAAGGGGGCACCTGGAGGCTAGCGTAGGTGAAACAAGGACAAGATGGTAGAAGATGAGGTCAAGAAGGTTGCCTTGTACCAGGTAGAGCCTTGTACCCAGTGAATCAACATTTGGATTGTATGCTCTCATAGGAAGCAGCTGGATGATCTGAGCAGAAGAGTGGTATGAGTCTACCTGTGTTCTAAGGGACCACTGTGGCTGCTGTGTTAAAAAAAAAAAAGCCCAATAGAAAAGGCTGGAAGAAGGGAGACTGGTTAGGAGACCTTGGAAGTGTCTAGGTGAGTAAGAGTCAAGGCTTGGGCTAGACTGACAGCAGTGCAAGCAAGAGAAGTAATATCGGGGTGTATTTTTAGGTGGATCTACTAGGCTTTGCTAATAGATTTGATGTGGATAGCAGATAAAGCACTTGGTTGCTGTTGTCATTTATTCGGTCAGTCATGTCCAGCTCTTTGTGACCCCATGGACTGTAGCCTTTCAGGCTCCTCTGTCCATGGGATTTTCCAGGCAAGAAACCTGGAGTGGGTTGCTATTTCTTTCTCCAGATTAAAAGTGGACAGCAAATAAAGCATCCGGTATATAGTGTTATTCAGAACCTTTTGATCTAGGGGCCTACAGTGGAGGCATCCTGAAGAACACAGATCTAGAAGAGTAAGACTACACCCAAGCATCAACTCTACAATCAGGACATAAAGGCTCAAAACCAAGATCTGCAGTGTCACCTTAACAAGACAGCCCAGTACTTCTGCCAGCAAGACAAGACCAGACCTCAAAGGTTTTAATATAGCTAAAGAAGGGATATATCAGCCAAATAGGGGTTTTATATATGAAAACATACATAAAAGGGGAATTATAGAGGCAGAAGCTGACTGTAACTTTCCAAACACCATCCAGAGTATGGGAAGCCTTGCCAAGTGATGTCAGTTATCACGGTCCCATTGGCAAGGCGGTCTCTATTGCAGGGATTGATACAGGGAATTGCAGCCAACGGACTTCGAGTATCCTCAACTTTTGGCAAGATGCGTCTTATTGCAGAGATGGATGTTGATTGCTTGGTAAGTACAGCAGGCAGTAAAAAGGGAAATCTGGCTATCACAAACACAATAGAGTCCAGAAAATGACTATTAACAGGATAGAAGGCTCTAAGACAAAGGCAGACAAGTCAGAAAATCACTGTTCCTTGGCCCAGGTGAAGAATTGTGGTCAAACATAAAGTTCTCTCTTCTATAGAACCCCCAATCTCTATTACCACCTTTAAATTAAAGGGCAGTAATATTTGCCATGCGNGGACAGAAGGCTCTAAGACAAAGGCAGACAAGTCAGAAAATCACTGTTCCTTGGCCCAGGTGAAGAATTGTGGTCAAACATAAAGTTCTCTCTTCTATAGAACCCCCAATCTCTATTACCACCTTTAAATTAAAGGGCAGTAATATTTGCCATGCGTAGACATGCTTGGATAAAAAAGCACCATGATAAATTTTTTCAACCTTGGTGCTAAGGAGTGAAGAACTTGATGGATTGTTTTCAACAGCTAAAATATCAACACTAAATTTTGTTAGCTCTTGCATAATTCAGTTTAAAAGAAAATTGTTCTTTGGAAATGGTATCCTACTGATTGACCCTAAAAAATACTTATTGTTTATTGCTGCATGAGATTTATCAGGTTTTAGAAACCCTACTATTCCATGTAAATGGATATTTCACAGGATTGATTACAACTCACAGACCCACAAATATTTTAAGTATGTTGACAAAAAAATAACTCTAAAATAGATTACACTCTGTTCAGTGCCCTCTTAAATAGAGGACATTGAAAATATTTCATCTTTTTCTTAATGAATCAGATTCATTACTATGAACATGAGCAATCATGAAGGCCTCAGAAACCACTGACCTCCACAGAGTGACATGTTCTTGAACTAAATGGTCCCTCTGAAAAATGAACTATTACAATTGTTTTTCTTTGGCCCCTCTCTTTCAAAGAATTACTTTCTCTTTTGGCTACTGCCAGTATGTCTGACTTTTCCAGAAAGCTATGCACTGAATTTTGTCCCCCCTAAAACTGTTATGCTGAAATCCTAACACCCAGCGTGATGGCATTTGAACATGGAGCCTTTGGAAGGATAATAGGTTTAGATGAGGTCATAAGGATGAGCCCTTCATAATGGGATTAGTGTCCTTATAAGAAAACACTTCACTCAGTCGTGTCCGACTCTCTGCAACCCCATGGACCTGCTAGGCTCCTGGGGAATTCTTCAGGCAAGAATTCTCCAGGCAAGAATACAAGAGTGGGTAGCTATTTCCTTCTCTGGGGGATCCTCCCAACCCAGGGATCAAACCTGCATTGCAGGTGGATTCTTTACTGTCTGAGCCGCCAAGAGAAGCCCCATAAGAAAATACACCACAGACTTTACCTTCTCTCTCTCCTCACATGCATGCTCTAAGAAAAGGCCACTGAAAAGCTAACTCTCTGCAAGCCAGTAAGAGGGCTAGGAACCAAACTGGACTGTACCTTGATCTTTTTCTTCCAAGCTTCCAGAATTGAGAGGAATAAATGTCTTGCTTAGATCACCCCATCTATTGTATTTTGTTATGGCAGCTCAAACTGACTTAAACACAATGCAACCACATTTCCACTTCTGAGTCACTACTTCTAATCTGGACTTCCTTGGTGGTGCAGTGGCAAAGAACCCACCTGCCAATGCAGGAGATGCAGGTTCCATCTTTGGGTAGGGAAGATCCCCTGGAGAAGGAAATGGCAACCCACTCCAGTATTCTTGCTTGGGAAATCCCATGGACAGNTAATCTGGACTTCCTTGGTGGTGCAGTGGCAAAGAACCCACCTGCCAATGCAGGAGATGCAGGTTCCATCTTTGGGTAGGGAAGATCCCCTGGAGAAGGAAATGGCAACCCACTCCAGTATTCTTGCTTGGGAAATCCCATGGACAGAGGAGCCTGGCAGCCTACAGTCCCTAGGGTCACAAAAGAGTCAAACAGGACAAAGCAACAAAACAACAACAACAACACTTCTGATCTACTATGAACCATTTGACCAAAGTTTGCTTAAATCAAAAGTTTGAATGTGATCCATGGAGGCTATTTCATTTGACTGCTCAACTGTCTTCACCATCTACTCTCAAACTCCAAGTTAAATTTTGGCATTCAGAAGTTCAGTGTTTACGTTTCTTTTCTAGGATACTAATAGCTGAAAACTGGTTAATAAAATTAAAAATCTGTACTGGTAGTAATTTATTATTTTTTTAAGAAAGGGGGGAAAATGTTTAATTGTCTCAAATCTGAGTTAAGAAACGACTCTCAAAGCCCCTCTAAGTTCAGAGACATGTTCTCTTCGAGAAATCATGATGATATTTTTTCTGACTTTTAGCATTTTTGGTGTGAACGGATGAAAGATTTGGCAAGGGTGGGAGTGAGATAGAGAAGCAAACAGAAACTGTATATGTAGAATTTATATTGTCTTTAGGGATATAGTTAAGATGGTATTTTTAGACATTTGGGAGTTGGGGAGAATTGAGGGTAAGGGAGGACTATTGCCAATGAGACTTTTGGAATAATAAAAGCAATTACTATGCAGTTCACGTCAAACATATTATTACTGTGGTTGGGTGACAAGGTAAGCATAAACTGCAAAAGACTATTATTCTGAGAGTAAATAATGTAATTTCTGACCAATTTTAACATTTATTCTAGGTAGGGAAAGCTACTAGTTTGCAGTAGGAGTTGGGACTCCCTTGAGTTGGTTTTTTCTATATTTTAGTAATTTAATAATGAGTGGTGAAGATGCTTAACAGAATGGGGACAAGGAATACTTGATGAGGAACCTTCTTAGGAGATAAGATTTTCAGATTATCAGTTGCTAATAAGGTCCTGGAGAAGAAAAAAATGTACTTTGCAAGTAATGACTTGTTATTTCATGTACATTTTATGCCGTGTATATATTATGATGACTTCTGGATATAAGAGAGGAAAGGAAATAGAGCTTAGTTATAAAGTAAATAAAGAACACTGACTTATTTCAACTTCCACCTTGGATGCAGAGCCAGGTGTGTCAAGTGGGTACTATGTACAGTGAATGCAAATATTTTCTAAGCCAGGGGCTAGGATTTTAGGAGTGGCAATTGAAAAATTAAAAATGAAAAAGCAAGAAAGAAAATTATGTGATTCTCCCTCGCCTGTGTTATAAGCACAGGGCCCTATGTGGAAGTGCCGTTAAGTGCCTACTATCTCTCCTCCAGCAAACTTTCTAACTTGGCCAAGCACAGTAGCTTAGACACAATGGGGCAGCTTAAATGTCTGTGCAAGAAACAGCTCCCTTT
The DNA here is from genome assembly GCA_006410875.1 of Neotragus pygmaeus. Taxonomy (NCBI): domain Eukaryota; kingdom Metazoa; phylum Chordata; class Mammalia; order Artiodactyla; family Bovidae; genus Neotragus; species Neotragus pygmaeus. The sequence goes on along the minus strand of SJYV01031858.1, from coordinate 725,884 downwards.
GTAAGTTTCCTAAGCACTGTCACCTAAATTATTACAACAGTCTCCTGTGAGATTTCATTACTCTTAATAATTTGTAGATAAGGAAGGCAGAACTCAAAGAAGTTAAATGCTTTCCCAAGATCAAATAGTCAAGCAGGATCAAAGATGGTTCCCCAACTTAAATCTGACTCCAAATTCAAAGCTCTTTTCCAGCAACCATATAAACCAAACAAGAGGCATGAGCATCCCCCAGCACTGGGCTTGACCACAGCCTGGCAACACAATAAAAACTGGCTCCAGAGTAACAATCCACATCCAAAGAATTGGTTTCCCACTACACCATCTAGCTCCCAGCTTATTTCCAATGCCTCAATCCACCCAAAATTACGATGACATTCTGGCTTAGAAAGAGCATTTCATCACACACCCATCATGAACCCTTATTCACTGGAAAACTATGTAGCATTTACTCAGAAGTTCTTTGACTATCATTTATCCCTCAGTTTTCAATCAGCTGTCTGTTGGTAGCATCTGAAATGACAGAGCTTGTTTGCAGTGAATGACAGGGTAATTTTCAGTGACGCTCAAGTTTATGAACTTGAAGTTACAGCAAATGTGTAAAGTGAGATTGAAAACACCATCACATCAGCTTTGCAGCGTTTAAAGATTCTTCAAAGCATAAAGAAGAATCACCAAGCTACTCATATATGTCATTATTTTGAATGGAAAATAATTTCAAATGCTACTTTTCAATGGAGATTTTGAATCAGAATTTTGTTTTCCAGAGATTTATTTCAGTTCCACCTGGAGAATTTTTCTATCCTATTCTACCACACAATCTGACTTACCCCCATGAAAGATTCTAGGGGTATCACTCTTCCTTGAGTTGCTTTGGCCTTGTGTAAATCATCAAGGCTGGCACTTAACCCATGGTCATCTGTCATTTCTTCATATGTGTGGCATTGTTCCCTGTCTTTTGTTCCTTCCCTGAGGATAAGGACTGCATATTACATATTTCATACTGTAACAAAACCCTATAGACAGATAAAGTAACAGCACTAGGTCTTAAAAGTAGCAATAACCTCAAATATGCAGACGANATTTCTTGACCTGATGTGCTTACACAGATACTTACTCCATGATTAATCACTGAACTACATATTTTTATGGTTAGAGTAGTTTTCTGTATGTTTATCATAGTTCATAATATGTTTAAAAAGCAGGTTGTGGTTGAAAGAACTCTAATTATTAAATAATCATGTAATAACTGTCAGGCTTTGCTTAGCTCTATTGGAAAGCAAACTATATTGTACAGTAAAATGTTAGGCTACAGAAGGAGAATCTCAAATATTTGAGATAAAAAAGTTCTATGAAGCCAAGGTGTGTAATTGAAACCAGTCTAGCCTCTTCTTTCTTGTTTGTGATCCTGAAGAAGCCTGACTGTAAAGACCAAATACACATGCTAATCACAAACAGTCATATCAATAATATGTTAAATACGCTTTCAAAGTGCTTAGTGGAAACCTTTGAAAGCCATTTGCCTCCAAACCCTTAACCATACACCATCCACTGCTTTTATTATTTGTCAAGTTTTGCATTACCGAATTTAATAAACAAAGGGGCCAGACTAGGTCTTCTATAATTATTTCATCATTAATCATGCCATCTTTGATCACTGACTTTTCTCTACAATAAAATATGTAAGCCATCAAAATTATAGGATAGAAATATATTGATGCCATTGCTCTAGATGTGGTAAGCTGCATCCATGCTGCCTCTCATACTCCCCAGGGTTGCCATGAAAATACAAAGAGAAGCTAATTGCACATAGTAAGAGTTTTAATTGACCGGTACCTGACCATTACAGCAATTTCCACTTCCAGAAGCATCCCAGCTGACATTGTTATAGATTAACATAACTGAAAAGAGTGGGACTAATTGGAGCAATTAATTAAAAATACACAATTAGCTTCCACGGCAGAGATATCTTTTTAGTTTTTACCCTCATCGCTTGAGGCCTGTGAAGATCGTACGGAGTCTTACTACATGGGGGTTGTCTGTGCTGATAATTAAAAAGGAGAGACTTGGAAAGAGCGGGGAAACAGAGGGGGCAACTCACAGGCCAACCAGGTGATAGAGTCTGGCCAGTTTCCCGCGGGATGAGCCAAGAGTAGAGCAAAGGTCGGGAGCCTGAATGAGAAGGCAAGGTGGTGTCTAAATAAGAGCCCCCAAACTGAGGGGTTTCATTCTCTTACCAGTTCCTCTGTCTGAAAAGAAGGAAGGTAACTAGCACTTGTCTGTCTACTTCCTAAGAATATGGAGCAAAGTAGGGACGACTTCAGTATTGTCAGGAGAACACTGCCCCTTCGCACTCCACCCTCACTGCCATCCAGCCTGAGGCTGGAGGACTTCAAAATCTGGCCGCTGGTTCCTAGAATAAAATCTGATTTCTCTGGTTCCATGTTGGAGTGATAAGAAGGATTCAGCACATTTCCAGAAGGATGTGAAGAATCAAGAAAAGGACATTCTCATCCACTTACATCCTGGTCTCATGGCAAACTGACCTAGCTCTCACCTGAAACATGCAGAGAATGTGCCAATGAGCCTGAGCTACAGGGTATATCACAGAAATTCCTTTTCTATACTTAAAATCAAGATGTCAGGGTGAAGCTTGCACCACAAAGGAAGCTGAAAGTGAATGAGTAAAGATTCTTATTGATCAGAGTCTCTGGGAAAGGTCACTACATGATGTCACGAGTCCATCCACAGAGGACCTGCCCGGGTTTCCCTTGGCACCCTTTTCCTGGGCACTCTGCTAGGAAGTAACATCCTACATAGGCTCGATTCTTCCCATGATTTACTCTGTTCCAGTGAGACGGAGCTAGAATCACAGTGACAGTCTATGTAAAGAGGACGCTCCAGTGAGCAAGTGATATGACTTAGGCTCCAAAGAGAGCTCTTTGTCACAGCTGTTTTCACGCTCTGGTACCTGTCACATCTGAAAAAGAAGATGAACTTGATGATTCTTGGTTACAAATAAACCAGGTCACTGTTTCAGCATTTTAGTTCAAGCACAGGATTGTAGATACATGTTTTTCTATGATACTTCCACAGAGTGAAGATGATAAGTGTAGTGACAAAATACTGACCAGTTCCATAAATTCCTACTTATTTAATAGAAACAAATAGTGAATGCTAGGAAACAATGCAAAACCATTCTAAAAGTCGTTTAGCTAAAAATTTGAATAGGCAATGCTAGTGATGATTGTATAGAGGAGAAGGTAAAATTTACCTTTATTTTCCCTCTTGATTCAACACAGCTATTGTAGCAATGATTGGACAGTTGATACATTTCTCTTTAACCTCAAACATATTTGCATTTTCTTTGCCATCCTCTAGCTGAACACACATAAATCATAGCTACTTGTGCTTGGTAAATATGTTCATCACACAGGCAATCAAAAATTTATGATGCTTCAGTGACTGATGAAAAATGCCAAAACATTTTAATTGCTTTATATACCCATGGCTTCAAGCTCACTCTAAGAAAACCAATTAAGGCACTGGCATAACATTTGGCGGCAGAGAACAAATAGATGTAACCTCAAATTACATTCATTACCAAAACTGTTTCCGTTGTTAAGGATAAGAAAAATTGTGCAAATTAGAATATTATAGATGATATTTAGACCAAGAGGTACCAATAGGCTGCTTAGAGATCAGCCTCCCCACCATACCAGAATTGTAAAACAAAAACAAAAACCCCAGAAATTCACAAGAAAGAAAATAAAAAAGGAAGCAAATAACTATTATTATTAATATATGTCTGTGGGCCCCAAATCAAAGGCAAAAGTGTGGAGAAGTTGGTATAGACAATAACTTCTCTTTTTTTTTTCTATTTGAATTCAGCCTAAATAGCTTTAGACTAAAGTAAACTGACTTACCAGTACAGGCAGGAACATAATCAGAGACAGATAAGAAGCAGTGACTTTCCCCAGTTCTTGGCCCAAGAACTGACCCCAACCTGACCACTGCCCAAGGAAGAAGAGAATAAAAGGGAGATAACAAGCTAGCTCGGCCTTGCCCTGTTTAGGAATGGTCTTGGACTTGAAAATTCAGCTCTTATACAGAAAAAAAAAAAAAAAAAGGAAATAACAAGCTACAATCAATGGCTAAACATGATACTAGGAAAGTATCATTTGGGTGAATCAGGAAAGCTCTCAGCTGAGAGTAACAGAAAATCCATCTAACATCGACTCAACTAAGAGCATGTTTAACCCTCAGCAAAAGTGTGGATGCAGGCAATGGTTAGTGTCTGTCCACCGGCTAGAAGAGAGCAGAGCCATGTGGGCTATACTCTTAGTCTTTCTCTTGGGTCTCTTACCTCATGGTTGCAAAATGGCCTTCAAAATCTAGGCATCATAACTGAATTTAAGGCTAGAAGTAAGGGAAAGGGGTTTCAGGATCACTACACTTTTATTTGGAAAGTGCAACTCTTCCCCAAAGCTGCCAGCAGAATCTTGTTTACGTGTAATCGGACAAAACTATGTCCTACGGTCACTCTTGGCTGTGAAAGAGTATGAGAAAAGTAAGTACTGGGATGTCGGGGAGGGACTTCTTCCAGAGAAAGAGTGAGCTGTGGGACCAGGGGCAAGACAGAAATGAGGAAATAAAAGCCTTTAAGGACATAATGTAATCATCTGGCATCAGATTTTCAGGTAACATCATTAGAAGCAAGGAGGAAATATTCCCTTCTGTACTTCTCACACACGGGAAAACATTTCACCAAAGAGCAGACTCTCTCACACCAGCTTACCCTAACAGGATGAGCATCAATAGTTTCCCTAGACTAAGGGCCCAGACATGCCTGGAGCATCATAAAACCTGACAGGTCCAACTACGCACAGGCCTTCTGTAGTAATTCTACCAAGTTATGTACAGTCTTCTTTAGTTTAGGCCTTCTGGAGTATTTCTATCACATATAGTCGTCTTCCATATTTTTATCTACCAAATCACAAATAAGATGGGGAAATGATGGTTACCCCAAGATAAGGACAATGTACGACCTGGTGTAGAAAATGCCAAAATAAATGACATACTTGACAAACAACTTCATAGTGGTTAGAAAGGCAAAACAATTAACATGAACTACTTCTGAAGCAGCCTCAGAGAGAGAAAGTTTAGAGATTAAATAGGAAAAAGGAGAAAAAGCCCTGCAAAAGTTTTCTGAAAACTAATTGGTAAGATGGAAGGAATAGGTGGAACTATTTTGGGGCAGAGATGATCTCATTTTTCCCCCAAGCATGTGCAGATCCACTTGGGGCAGAATATTTTGGCCAGACTCTAATTTCACAGTATGTTTTTTAAACTAATGAGGCAAACGTATACCACTTAGATCCTAATGTGCTGTGATAGCAGAGAGCTTTGAAGTATTTTTCATTTACTCATTAGCAAAGTGGTTATAAACCCTTTCTATCAACTAGATGCATTGAGGAGCTTTTAAACTTGTATTCGCATTTGTCCTCCAACTCCCCAGAAATTCTGATTTCATTGGCTTAGGGTAGAGCTCAGGGGCAGCCTGTCTTGTTTGTTTGTTATTTAAAACTCTTGCATTGATTCCAAAGGAAAAGCCAGAGTTGAGAAAAACTGGATTAAAAATAATACTCGATGGCATTTAGGGTATATTCAGAACACACAAAACACTAATGAGTGAAAATTAGTACCATCTGTCTGACATGCAATTTAACAATAAGTTAGATGCCTAAACAAATTGATTCCCTAAGAATATATCCTAAAGAAATGGGCAAAGAATCAAAGATTAATATACTAAAATGTTCACTGCAACATTAGTTATTATCAACTGTCTCCAACAATGAATACAATTGAATTACCTGACTCATTTATTAAAATGTTTTCAAAGAAAAAACTTCCAAAGTGTTAACAATGGTCTCATAATGGGATTATATCAATAATAATCATTTCTTAATAGTTTTATGTATTTTCTCAAATCTATATACACATGTTAATTTCAAAATCAAGAAAAAAACAAAAAACATTTCTTTCCAAAGTCTTTGGTTTTAGTATTTGTGGACCTTTATTTGGCTAGAAACATCTGATTACTTCCATATTCACTGCGTACAGGGCTTTTAGTTTGAAGGAAAACTTAGGTTTCCATCATTAAATGATCAGATCAAATAAGCTGTAGAGAAATATTCAAAATATCTTTTAGAGAAAACTTTCATTGCTTCTTTATAAAATTAGCTCTATTTCATGAAAAGTATAATTTATCTTCAAAAATATAATTTTAAAGGAATATAACCATATGCAGTCAGTAGGTATAATGAAATTAGCCCAAATTTTCTAAAACATTGTTGCCAAAGATGTTATTCTCCTAGGAGAAATTTAACCAGAAATGTTTTTGAATATGTTAAATATACAGGATAATCCATAATAGATTAAGCAACACAGGAAAGCTGGGGATATTCATTTATAAAAGTGTTTGTTCCTGCAGAACTGGACACTCCACTTTCTCTCCTTATTCTGCACTTCTCATTTTATCCCCATGATCCTTTCCCCCCGAAAAGAAAGGTAGTTCCCTGCCCCTCTGAACTCAAATATTTACAATATTTACACTTGCTTTATTTAGTTTCGCTTCATGGACACTCACGGCTGAGCCAAGCACACTGCAGCATTGGTTTCCAATTTCACATTCCCCAGAAAAAACAGCTGGCTTAATGTCATGGTTATTGAGTTAATTGCTGTTTTGATGACTTAGGGTAATGACTTGCATAAGCCCCTAATTTAAACCTCCAGAAAATGTGCACAAGCTCTGTTGGGTATAGACAAGAGTCCAGTCTGAATCACCAAGCTACAGAGAAAGATGGCTGCTGCCACACCGGCTGGGGAGGGAGGAAGGGAATCTAGCCATGCTGTTAGCACTCAAGGGTGAGGACCACTGGCTACTTGTTCAGCAGCCATAGGTAAGGAAAAGGGCTCTTTCTCAGTAGTCTGGGAGAGTCCAATGGGATTACTATTCAGGTCATGACGCTTGAATTTGCTCGAGGAAGGAACACATGGATGGTTACCTCTAGACACGCAGAGGAATATTATTGGGATTAGGTTCAGCCAATAGTGCACGAAAGAAGACAAACTAAAAGCCAGTAGGGTTAGAGTCTCCATTTGTTAAGGGCAAAGAAAATGGACTGTAGACTGCAACCTAGGCAGGCCCAGCAAAGGAGTTGTATACAAATGAACTAAGAAAAACCTATAAAATAAGTGACTGGAAAAAAAACAAAATAGGTGGTTGGATATAGGTACTTTCCACCTGCTGTACATTACGTGCTGAGCTGCTCTGCAGGACCCACCCAGGTCCTATCTTTGCTTTCACACACATTGTGAGTTAATTTCTACTAGCTCCAAAATAGTAAAGGCAAGGCTGGCTGACAACATCCCAAGTGTTGACCCTCCTTGGGTCTGTCTTACCTTTTGGATGGAGAGGAGAGAGGGTATGGGGAAATTCAGGAAAAACGCTCGTTGTGCCTGGCAGGACAAGCAGATCCTTCATCCCCAAGACCCCAAGCAGCTTCTATGAAGGGACTTAAGGCAGCTCCATTTCTCTGTCATCTTCTAGGGGTTGAGGGTAATGAAGACAGAATCTACAATAGAACTAAAGGGACCTTAGAGGTCACATAAGACTCACTTAACTTTCAATGAACAAATCAAAACAGCATGTCTTCTCTGAAAAGTCACTGGTGATTCTTTCAACCTTCATAAATACTTTACCCCTATCTCAACTCTGCCAGAACCCTAGAACTTCAGAGGGATCTAAGACTGTAATCCTTGAAAGAATACTCATAACCATGTTATTATCACAATGAATGAACATTTATTATGTTCCAGGTACTGTATTAAAACTTGAAGTTGAGTATGTCATTCTCATTGTTTCCACTATCAATGATTCCCAGATATACAAACAACCTTAGAAAGTGAAAGGTTTTAACCCTGGTGACACAGAAAGAATGGGGATCCAAGATTAATCCCAGGCAGCCCCATGACAGAACGAGATTTGAGCCACTCACTGTAGGAGGTGGGGGTGGGGGCAGGTAAAGAAGTGGTAGCAGAGGTGAGTCAGTCACACCTGAGTGCTGACAGTATGCCAGCCTCTTTGCTAAGCACCTTTCACCCACTTCTGCTATCACAGCATCTTAAAGATAGGCTTGTTTCATCAACTCCTATCTACACATAAGAAAACTGAAGTTCAAAGGGGTTAGATGATCTCTCTCTGGGCCTCCCAGAGAAATAAATGCTGGAACTAGCATTAGAATCCAGACAGATAGATTCCCCAGTGTTTTTGGACCCAATATTTTTGCAGCTACCAGGAAGAAAAACTCACTGAGGTCTGGCTGGTAATTTGGATCTTGAGCATATTCTAATCTCTAGAGGGATAAGGAAAGTTTCATTTTGTGTTGGCTGAGGTTTTCTGTTATTTGTTTTCTTTTTCTTAAAAAGCATGAAAAAGGAACAGTGATGGGGGTCTTCCAATACTGTAACTCCACCTTAAATAGAGATGGTATAACAGCACAGAGAAAAAGTCAATCGATCATTCTTCCTCATGGACCACAAGTTTAATCACGAGGGGGATGTAAGACCAAAGACCACTAAAAATAGTACATGTAAATTAAAGAGAGTTGTTCTTGAGTACCATTATCTTTTTCATAGAATCTACATTAAAAAAAAAAAAAAACATTTCCTCACAGTAAATACAAACTACAGCGTGAGACCTGAATTCAGATGCCTGTTGGAGTCTATTACACACCATATTATTTCCCCGGTATGTGATGAAAGTGCGAAGGGATGATGAACATTTTGGCAGGCTTTATACTGGGCTGATCAATATTTTCCATTTCCCCATTTATATGCTCCTACAACTCACTAGGCGAGAGGACAAGTTAACCGGATATGGCAGGAGAGAAAGGGTCAAGCAGACCCATAAGTCAAGGCAAAAGAGAAGGGAGAAATTAATGGAAAGAAGCTGGAGGAAAAAGAGAGGGTTAGAGAAACACAATAACTAGCTCACAAAATAGCTTTTGAAGTGACCAGTACACATATAAGGAAGGTGGCAGAGTGAGTGAGAAAGCACCTTAACGGAAATCGGTCCTGATGCTGAAACTGAAGCTCCAGTATTCTGGCCATCTGATGTGAAGAAATGACTCATTGGAAAAGGCTCTGATGCTGGGAAAGATTGAAGGCAGGAGGAGAAGAGGGCAACAGGATGAGACGGTTGGATGGCATCACCAACTCGATGGGCATGAGTTTGAGCAGGCTCTGAGAGATGGTGATGGACAGAGAAGCCTGGTGTGCTGCAGTCCATGGGGCTGCAAAAAACTGGACATGATTGAGTGGCTGAACTGACTTAACTGATCCACCCCACACCAGCCTAGTGTTGTCAGTCTGTCTCTACATGACTGTTAACAACCCCAGAAGGTTCAGGTCCCAGACACACCACAAAGAGGAGACCCAGAAGGGAACTTTGAAACTCTAGTCAGTATCAACATCCAAGATCTGTCTCAGTAGGCCAAGCCCTAGCTTGGGCTCCAGGCTCCCTGACACTGCTGGGTTTGAGTGCCTTGCTTACTGGGTCCCCACTTTCCCTAAAGACTTGAAAGTTGGCAGTAATGGAAGAAAGGTGTGAAGATCTCAGGACAAAGTCAAGTCTTAGGTGGATTACCAGCAAATACCTGTCTCCTAGCATGCTCTGGTGGACTAGGATGAGGAACTATATCAGAGCCCATTGCTAAGTTTCTTCAACTAAATTAACCAGAGCTTGGGGACAGATTTAAGAGTATCAAGGCCAAATCATCACACAATCATGGAATCAGGAAACACCCACAAGGTCAGTGTTAGAAACGTGGACATCAGAATCCATAAAAAGCCAAGAGAGTAATGAAGAATGAGATCAGGAATGATGAAGACCCAAGTCAGGCTTCCTAGGAAGAAAAGGAAAAAGGTGGACAGTCACCAAGGATCTAGATGCTTGTACAGATGGGAGAAGAGACACACAGAACTCCAGCAAGAGCATTTCCTATGCCTTCAAAGGACCTGCTACACCTGTTCAAGTCTCTTACAGTTGATTCTTCCTCATGAATGTATCGCCCAGGAGCCCTCAATCTGCTTGCTTTCCCATACTTTTTGGATGAGAATGGATGTTTCTTAGATTTGATTCTGGGCTACCCACCACCCCCATCTCCATATAATAAACTAATAACTCACAAATCAACAGGATGACCTTCTGTGAAGCTCCAGCTGACATGGCCATGCAGACAAAGAAAGGCCATCAGATGAGCCTGTGGCCTCATGAGATACACACTTGATAAGTTATCCCTAGGAAGGGCAAGAAAGAATATGACACCAAGGCATCAAAAAGGACTTTAATTTTGTTTCATTTGGAGTTTGAAATGTTAATTATAAGTTTTACATGTTGGAAATAAGTTGTTATATTGGGTTCAGTGCTTTTCAATATTTTTTAATGAATCAAAAGAAACAAAAATTCATGAGAGAGAAAGGGCGGATTGCGGGATAGATGGGGGAGGGGCAGGGCTGGAGGGGAAACGAGAGGAAAGGTGGAGAGCTGGAAGGGAGTGAGAGGGAAAGAAGAAACATCCTGTGGAAAGGCTCTGTGAAGCTGAGTGAACAGAGGGGGTCAGCAGACGTTGAAGCCAAGCTCCACTGAGGTCCTTACAGATATCCAAACAAGAGGAAGAATGGAGAAGTTTTAGAAGCCATGAACACACAGACATTCTTAGAATCCAAAGAAGGACCCAGAGAAGTCCTCTCAGAAACAGTATAACCCGAGGCTCCAAAGGAAAGAAGAGAATTACAGTCAACAGGTAAATTTCATCAAAGTTCCCAGAATTCCAGGGACCTGGTAACGATATGAAGCTCCCATCAAACGCTTTCAATTCATTCGTCAAGTCTAGCAAAGCAATGTTTTTCTGGTTTAGAATAGAAGCTCAGGAGAAAACAGAATTCGCTTTGCAGTTAAATTCTGAACCAGTCTGTCAGGAAATGGACCTTTTCTATGACCGAGCCCCTGCGCCACATTTACATTTCTGAAACAGAAATATGAGCAGTAAACATACCTCCTGGGGACTGTCTACCTCCTGTGCTAGAAGCACAAAAATCCATTCCCTCTTGTGTTAAGAAAGAAAACTGGAGGGGTTTTTTCTCTCATAAGACTTTAAATACTCAAAACTAGCAGTTTATCAACTTTTCAGTGTTGGAGAGAAGAAAAAATTTCAAACATGTATTGATTGTTTCCTCTCATTAACTGAATCCTGGTAATGGCAGAGAATTCATAACTGCCGGCCAAATACATCCTCTCATTAACTCCTGCTGCTTAATTATATCAATTGAAAGGTTCTAATTTTATTATGTCTTTTCAGATACTTAAATTCATTTATTGGGAAAGGAAGAATTTAGAAGGTTCAAGTCACATTCGGTTAAATTTCCTCAGAAGAAATCATCTTTTAGTACAAAAGGGATTGTCTGAGACAATCGACTGATAGATTCCTGCCCTGACTTTTTAAGGCTGTCAGAGAACAAAGCAACCACCCTACACTGGGTCTGATTTCTGTAAGCCACATTTGATAGGAAGAAAAAAGCTTAGCCTCCTCACTTGACAGTCACACTCTGGTTCGGGGAGAAGGTAAAATCCAACCACAGCATCTGGCTAGCAGAAAACTACCTCAGTGTAAGAAAATGCATTTATATATCCCTTCCTGGAACAGAAGGAGATTCAGAGCTGCAGAGAAAAGAAGTGGCACATTTCAAAGCCTTACCATAAAGGGATAAGGAAATCTATACAAGGTCAACAAAGAAATATCTGAACCTAGAGGTCATTCAAGACGTGAGTCCAGTGCATTTGCGGTTGTTTTTAGGCATCGGAAATGGTTTGTTTCTGGGACGGAGAAACACAAAATTGAACAAAATGAGCAATATATTACTGGGAAGTGTTTATATATGAGGACTAGTTTAAATGTAAACACCACAAACTCTATAAATAGGAATGAATTTTTGCCCCTTCTTAAAAAAAATAGAAAAATTTTTGACCATGAAAAATGGGAATCTCAGGAAAGCTACTTTAAAAGAGGAAAAAATCTCCCAAATAGTATCACTCTGGTCTCTTTACCGTCCACCAATTCATTTAAATAGCCTCTTTTCCTAATTTTCCCAAAGTGGTATTTCCTCACAGCCTGTGGGTATACGACACTTCGTGGAAGGCCTGGAACCATGGTAGGAATCATATCAGAGCCCCCAACATGCTCCAGTATTATAAAATACAATCACTTATTTTATGCTGCTCAAATAAAAAAAAAAAGATGTAAAACTATATGCAAATTCTGATTTTGTTAACATTAACCATGGTGGATGGGGTGGATGGGGAAGAGAGGACATGCAAAACTGCTTAATAGCAGTTATCTTAAGGTAATAAAACTATCACTTTTTTTTTCCTTCCCCCAAATTATCTACATCTTCTCTGATGTAGTTGCCCTTCAAAATGCAGAAGTAGACAGCCTTCTCTTCTGGCTCCCATACCTTTGGGTTTCCTTTTTATATTTATAAAAGAATGTCATCTCTGGCCCAACTCTCTGAAGTCTGTGTCTCTGCACTTTTCTATCTGCAAAAAACTGCCTTTCAGTTACTCATCCAAGATGACCTCCAATTCTTTGCTGCTCAATATTTTGGAAAAGTTCATTTGAAAATACATAGTATAAATGGAGAACTGCCTGAAGACTCTTTCTTTTCCTTTCTAGAATTATACTGTGGCAAAATGCCAGCCATGAGGGATGTTCTATAAAGCAGTCCTATGTAATTCAATGGCAGTCACTGGGGGCATTTGAGGAAATTGATCACCAGAGCTCAGAATATCCTCTTTATTTGTACCTCTGAGAACACTTAATTCTGTTCTCAGTGCCAGAGATTATTGAGCTTCTAAGAAACTTTTTTTAAAAATCATGTAACCAAATTAGGCTTTCCTCTTTGCTCTGGTTGCTGGGATGCCCAGAGCCAAATTTTCACCCCACAGGCACACATGTTCTACACTCAACTTTGCTTTCTTTCTCGTTGTCCTTCGTCCTCATTATATTTTATATTCTTACCCTTTTAAGATTATTTTTGGCTCTACTGGGCCTTTGTTGCTGTGTGTGGGCTCTCTCTAGTTGCAGCGTTTGGAGGCTGTTCCTCGCTGCAGCGCGTGGGCTTCTCATCGTGGTGGCTTCGCTTGCTGCAGAGCACAGGCTCTAGGCACATGGGCTTCAGTATGCAGCTCAGGGGCTTAGTAGTTGCCGTGGATGGGCTCAGTTGCTCCGCTGCACGTGGGATCTTTCTCAGACCAAGGATCAAACCCACGTCTCCTCCACTGGCAGGTGGATTCTTAACCACTGGACCACCAGAGAAAACCTATTCTCATTTTTTAATTGCCTTAAAGTCTTTATGAAACAAGAGAGTTATAAGAAAATGACTTGACTTAATGTTATAAAGAAAAACAAATTTGAAAAAGTGTCTGTGGCCTGATGGAAGCATACAATAAAAACTTCCTTTCACTCTTCAGTGACGGAGACAGTCATAGCCTCTTCTTTGGCAAAACAACACTGATAAAGGAAAAGAACACTTCTCCAACCTTCAGTGTTTTCTCTAAGAATCCTGGGCTGTTTTCCATATGCTGGATCTCTTTAAGAATTTCTGAGCTAGCAAAATGTTTTCATTAAATACATCCCAACAGTTTTTCTCAGTGATTTGTCCCAGGGAAATGTGTGTGCATGAGAGAACCTGATTGTTTGTTTTGCATCAACACAAGCACACATTAATATTCACTTTGAAGGGAAATAGTATAGATAAGGAAGAATCCTGTGAATTTCTATCCTAGGCCTTTTCCAAACAGAGTAGTCATTGGTTCTAACTCTGCTTAGCTAGGGACAAGTCAACATGAGATGGCAAACCTGTAATTCCAAGTCAGCCACTGCATATACCTCCAACTGTACAAAGATTATTGTATAAATGATCATAATGTTCTGGGTAGTCCCTTGGGATTCAGCATGAAGCATTAAGCAGAAATTTCCTTATGTATTAATGGTAAGAGGGAAGATGCTTGCTTTCATATTTAAAACATTCCATGCAATATGAACCAGAGTTGCCTTGTTTACCCCCTAGATTACTTTCTAGAAAGATTCCCATCACTTTCTCTATAGAAATGGAGCTCTACCTCATCCTGTTCTATGCAACCTCAGCTGTGATGAATGCTTTTCCACACAAAAATAAGTCCTCAAAGGATGACTGCATGATCATAAGCAGCAATACAGACTAATGGATGCTATGTGCCTGAAATCCTGCAAAGCTTTTTACCAGAGTAAGATCTTACCAGAGTAAGATCTCATTACTCTTCACCACCAACCTTCAAGACAGGTCTATGTCCATTTTCATGCTGAGACTCAGGCTGCTAAGTACTTTGTCCAGGGTCACACAGTTACCAGATGACTGAAACAGGATTAAAACCCAGATCTAACTCCCAAGTACACGCTCTTAAACATGAGTTGATTGGGCCTCCAGTTGTCCAGAAGAGCAGAACGTCTACATTCTCTTTCCAGTACCTACTCACTCCAGTGGATCTAAGAACTTCCCAGGCATTTCCTCATGAACAAGGGGTCTGTTCATGCTGCTTGCTCCCAGGTAACCCCTAGAACCAGAACTCCAATGTCTCCTTTGACCCCAGAAGACCATAACAGCTTCCAACAGAAGATGGTCATTTTATAAAACAAAGGCTGGAAACCTGGTGCTATGGACTTACTGTGTGCATCACCCCAAACTTCATACATTGAAGCCCAGGAGGTAAGATCTTTGCAGATAATCAAGTTTAAATGAGGTCATGAGGGTAGAGACGCCACGATGGTATTAGGGTCCTTGTAAGAAGAGGAAGAGAAGGACTTTCCTGGTGGTCCAGTAGTTAAGAACCCACCTTGCAAGCGATGTGGGTTCAATCCCGGTAGGGGAGCTAAGATTCCACACGCCATGGAGCAACTAAGCCTGTGTGCACAACTGGAGAGCCTAAGTGCTGCAACTAAGACCGACGTAGCCAAATANGTCCAGTAGTTAAGAACCCACCTTGCAAGCGATGTGGATTCAATCCCGGTAGGGGAGCTAAGATTCCACACGCCATGGAGCAACTAAGCCTGTGTGCACAACTGGAGAGCCTAAGTGCTGCAACTAAGACCGACGTAGCCAAATAAATAAATATTTATAAAAAGAAGAGGAAGAGACCAGAGCTCTCCCTCTGCCATGTGCGGACATAGCGAGAAGGTAAGCCAGGAAGAGAGGCACTAAATCAGCAGGCACCTTTATCTTGGCCTTCTCAGCTTCTAGAACTTTAAGAAACAAATTTCTGGTGTTTAGGCCACCCAGTTTGGGGCATTTTGTTATGGCAGCTTAAGCTAATAGACCTGGGGTCCCATGAAGTTCAGTAAAGTCTTTCATTGACTATCAATGCCTTCACTGGAAAGCCTGGTCACTTCCAACTGTCNAAGAAACAAATTTCTGGTGTTTAGGCCACCCAGTTTGGGGCATTTTGTTATGGCAGCTTAAGCTAATAGACCTGGGGTCCCATGAAGTTCAGTAAAGTCTTTCATTGGCTATCAATGCCTTCACTGGAAAGCCTGGTCACTTCCAACTGTCTCTAGGGCAGTGGAGGTAAGCTTGACCTCTACCCTAGTGCTTCTCAATAAGAATGGCATGACCTCCAGAGGGTATCTTAAAATCAGAAGGGCACATTTTGGTTGTCACAATGACTGAAGGTATGTTACCGGCATTTAGTGGGCAGGGCCGGGGCTTCTAGACATCCTGCAAAGCAGGTAATACCTCTTACTCATCAAGAACTATGACCTACATGACTCAAACACCCCAAAGTACTCCACCAAGCATAAAAGTTTTCTCCCTTGTTTATAATTATCTGAGCTTAGATTCTGTTTTATGTACAAGCACACAAGGTCTTGGCAAGGTTTTAACTTATACTGAAATCTCCAGGAATGCAGCTATCATGTCCAATAAACAGAAAATTATTGGGTCTGTTTGGAACATCACCAGTTGTGGATCACTATTGCAGAAAATCGTATCACTGACAGCAAAGCCACTTGTAATATGGCAGTCTTTAGCCCACTGCACCTGTACCAGTTGGTATACGTGGCCACTTTGCTCACAGAGATTCTACACATATAATATCTGACTTTGTATTGCATCTTCTGGTATAGCTGGGCCATACTGCTTTATTACAAATTGGTGTCCATTTTTTCTTTATATTATACTTAGGATATTATGATTAGTTTTTGCAGATTATAAGTATGTATATGCTGACTAAGGTCCATCTAGTCAAGGCTATGGTNATGGCTGGATGGCATCACCGACTCGATGGACGTGACTCTGAGTGAACTCTGGGAGTTGGTGATGGACAGGGAGGCCTGGCGTGCTGCGATTCATGGGGTCGCAAAGAGTCGGACACAACTGACTGACTGAACTGAACTGAACTGATGCTATCATCTATGACTTTCATTTCAAGATAGAGAAGGAATGTTTTAAGATAATTCTTATTAGAGAGGAAAACTGATAGCACTCAGTTTTAATGAACACTCCTCTTCCACCAAGCAGAGCAATATGAACCTTCAGATAAAAAGGAGGGTTCCCTATTCAGAGTTATCTTGGCTAAGGGCTCCACATGCCAAATGTGACTTGGGCTCACAACTCCCATCTTTTTAGATTCACCCAGCTGGGCCATTTGCTCCAGGCCAAACCCTTTCCTTTTGGAACAAGGCAACATCCAGAACCTCAGCTCACATCCAACACCTCTTTCTACCCTGAGTGCTTTTACAGAAAACTTTTTATCCTCCTATAGATCACTCAGTCCACCAAAAAGGTTTCTATAGCCTGAAATGACCAAGAAAGGGTTGAGATTTTGGTTCCTTCCTTCCCAGGAAAATCCCAAAAGTCCTTAGGCAAATTTATTAGTACTTCTCTCTTCCCCTCCTTCATAAGCACTTTCTGTCTTTGGAGCCAGATGAAATGCTCTAAGAGATAGGGAGGGCAGGAACTGTCTCCTTCCCCCAGCTGAATAAGTGAGGCCCAGAAGGAGTTCAGGAGTTTATTCAAGGACACAGAGCTCCTGAGCAGCAGAGCCTAGAATCCAACTCCAGGTTTTGAATCCAAATGCCAGCACAGGTCGGGTCACATCAAAGCGATGAAAATGGAAACAGTTACAAAGCCTCCCTCAGTCAAACAAGCCCCAAGCCAAATAAAATATATTTTACAACAGGCTGTAAAATATATTCATTCTTTCTTAAACAAAGTAACCAGAGTCACTCCCTGCTCCCCATAAGTAAAGAGATTCAGTTCAGTTCAGTCAGTCAGTCGTGTCCGACTCTTTGCAACACCATGAATCGCAGCACGCCAGGCCTGTCCATCACCAACTCCCAGAGTTCACTCAGAGTCACGTCCATCGAGTCGGTGATGCCATCCAGCCATCTCATCCTCTGTCGTCCCCTTCTCCTCCTGCCCCCAATCCCTCCCAGCATCAGAGTCCTTTCCAGTGAGTCAAGTCTTCTCATGAGGTGGCCAAAGTACTGGAGTTTCAGCTTTAGCATCATTCCTTCCAAAGAAATCCCAGGGCTGATCTCCTTCAGAATGGACTGGTTGGATCTCCTTGCAGTCCAAGGGAC
>SJYV01031858.1:683312-698496 GCA_006410875.1 Neotragus pygmaeus | reverse complement strand
CACCAACTCAATAGGCATGAGTTTGAGTACACTCTGGGGGTTGGTGATGGACAGGGAGGCCTGGTGTGCTCCAGTCCATGGGGTCGCAAAGAGTCAGACACAACTGAACAACTATAGTGACCAACTTGCAAAAAAAGAATAAGAAACAGGAAAAACTTAGTGTGCCTTCTTAAAGCATGAGACACAGAGCTCACCAAGGGACCACCAGGTAGACTTCCACTGGCCATGTTTAGTATTAACACCAGTGTTTCTCTGTGTGAGATTCAGAACTCACCCAGGCTGGGACACTTGCTTAAGCTGAGTCAGGACACTGATCTCTGCTTGAGCTCCGTCCAAACTGATGAAGAGAGATTATTCTCCTGAAAGTCTGTCCACAGTCTCCTCCCAGCGAGAAATGATGTTGTATTTGTCGAGTGCTTTAAACCTTCTCAGAAGAAAGACAGTGCACAATTTCAAGACACTCTTCTCACGCTATGTAAGACATAACCATCATTATTTGTTATTGTCTCATGTTCAGAAAACTGTTCCACTAGCCAGGAAAGTGCTAGGGAATCACTATAAAAGGAAGAGAAGATCTTCTGGGAGTTCAAGATTTTCTATGGGGTGTTTTGCATAGTCTCCATGCTCAGTCGGCCTGCCCTTTCTCCCCTCATCTCTTTGTTCTTTGTGAGAATCTCTGACAAACAGAAGAGGGGAGTGAAGGAAACTCAAGACAGAAATCTCAACAATGACTCATCGACCTTTCAGTCACTTATTTACAGAAGAGATACCTTTCTGGACTTCACCAAAAGAACCGGATTAAAACACCTGTTCCTACATTTCAATTTCATTCACAAACATGGCAACTTTTGTTTACTATTTATATCAGGAAAGGAATAAGTTTTGATTGCAAAGAAGGATATGGGTGACATTGGGGTATTATGGTTAAGAAGGTGAAAGGCAAGGACTTCCCTGGAGGTCCAGCAGTTAAGACTCAGTGCTTCCCCTGCAGGGGGCATGGATTTGACCCCTGGTCAGGGAACCAAGATCCCACAAGCCACCCGTGTAGCCAAAAAGCAAAAGCAAAAAAAAAAAATGGTGAAAGGGAAGTACTAGAGTCAACAGAGTTCTCAGCCAGGTCTCATTTCCCAAGCTCCCTCATCCAGTGCTGGTATCCTCCCCAGCTTCATCTCCAGCAGACTGCTGATCTGTGCTTCCAAGCAGCCTTCTGTTTTCTTCTTCCCAAAACAAATCCCAGGAACAAGGCCTGATTTGGGTCATTAACCATCACTCGTCCTTCAGTTTGGATCAGTAACCATGGTCCTTTCTTCAACTCTAGAAGGAAACCTCTCCCAAAAGGTAAAGATTTTCTGTTTCCCTCACAAGTAAGAACTGTCCATCCAGTAAAACAATCAGCCCCCAGAAAATGATTATGGTAAACATACTGTCTGAGAGAATTCCATTTCTCTTGGGCTGGGGGAAATAATGCTTAAGATCTCAAAATGGAATTTCAGTTTCTACCAGAGCTTGTGTGTGTTCCCACCAAGGTTTAGCAAAACAACCACAACCCTCACATTTTATCCTATGAGATGGTCAGTTGAAATCACTGTAGCTTAATGTTCAAACAGAAACCTTCTCTGCCACACAACTTATTCAAAGGCTCCTTTAAGATTTCAGAGGAAGACCCAGCTCTTGCTTAAAGTGCCTGCCCAATTACAATGGATTCCCCTTAACTCTTTGATCTGTCTATTCATTTATTCCAGACTTCTGACTCTAGGAATCATTAAGTGGTCTTTCCTCTCTTAGATGGCAAACTCTGTCGTGCCTCATAATTGAGTGGGCACTCGATAAATGAATGCTGTAGTGCTCAGAGGAATAATACACTTCCTATTGGCAGCAAACCCAAGAGAAACTTCCTTAGAAGAAAGGACTGTCAATTACCACTTAACAAGCCTGAATTTTGGCTCCTGTAGAAAAGGCAAACAACACAATAGCAACTCACTCCCCAGTGGCAGCCACATCACTATCTGGTTGCTGCTCTCCAGTCACCTGGCACGCAAACTGGGCTCCAGAAGGTGCTCGGCAAGTCCTTGTTGGGAGGCTGACACGTAAAGGCATGAGGCTAGAGATAATTCATAATCCATCACTGATAGGTAGATGCCAGCTGGGGTCCTAGCAGTCTGGCTGCACAGTGCTTCTGACCTCCCATGGTCCTTGGCTCTCTTACAGCGGACAAATCTGGCTGAACGTGGGAGGCCAGGCCAGGGGCAGCACACACAGCGTGAGGACAGGGAGGCTGTTCTGGAATGCTGGCAGGGGATTTGCTTGTGTTTCCTCTGCAGCAGCCACCAGGACATCCCTGTCTCCCTCGCGATGCATTCCACTCAAATTTCCCCACCCAGCTTTCCCTCTCCCATGGGCAGGTGTCTCCCATGGGCAGGACACCAAGTGAGTTATAATTAGAGTGCAAATCACTTGGGGAGCTTTAAAAATGCTCATGCCCAGGCCCTGTTTCCAGACACTGTTGTTGAATTGATCTCAAGTAGGACTCTAGGGTTGATATTCTTAAAGTTCTCCAGGGGATTTTTAGTGTGCAGACAGGGTCCAGAACCACTGCCTTCCACTGTCCCAATCCTGGGCCTGCACCCTTAATCCCTTTGCCTCTCTTTTACACTCGAGCTACTGATAACAATAGCAATAAATGCTATTACTATTAACAATGGTGGCTAATAATTCCTGAGCATTTATTATATGCCATGCACATTTCTGTTTTACTTGTATGAGTGCACTAAATTCTTATGAGTGTACTTGTTATCCCCATTTTTCAGGTGAAAAAAACTGGGGCACAGAGAGAGGTTAAATGACTTACCCAAAATTTTACAGCTAGTAAGTGCCTGAGCCAGGATTTGAACCCAGGAAAACTGGCTCCAGCATCTTCTCTCATGACTGTTAACCTGCACTGGCCTCCTGCACCCATTCAATGCACAAAGGCTTACAGGGACCACATAGGGTGATCTCTAGATACTATACAGACATGGTCACCTTCTCAAATAATCATATTTCTGAAGACAAATATCTGATCCAATCATTTCTTAATCCAAAGCCCTGAATGGTTTGGATTAGTATCCCTAACTACTTATGGGATACAAATTCAAATGATACACAAATACCTTCCTCAATCGTACCTGGCTACTCCACTGGTATCTACTCCCACCTTAAGCCACCTCATCCTTCAGGAGTCCAGAATTACTTGTACCTCCTCCAAACCACCACAGAACCCTAGAAGTGGGCTTGAAAACCCAGGGTTCCCTCCACACTCCAGATGCAGCCATCAGCATTCAAACTCCTCACAAACATCTTTCTAAAACAATTTAGAGACACTGGGACAAAACCTTCTCAAAGAGCCAGGTTGCATACCCATTTAGAAACTTAGTCCTTCAAGAAATGCAAGCAGCAATATAATAGAAATTTAAACGACATACATAGCCAAGTAAAAAACATTAGATATATCAACTATTCACGTCCAAAAAACCCCTAAAAGTTTGAAAATGGAATTAATCATGGTGAAACGGTACATACTTTACAACTCACTGACTGATTAGTTGTAACTTGCAGGTTAAAATTCTTATGTTCTAATAAGCATCTCTACTTAACTAGCACAGTAGGAACCACATAGCCCCTGTTTTCCAAAACATTCCAACTTGTAAGTGTGTTAAACTACAACCATACATTCTAAAACCTCTTGTAAATCTCACTGATGACAAATGAAAACAATCAAATCTGGGACCAAGATAACAGGAATTAATTATCACCGTAGAAATGGTCAAGTATATCATTCCTGAAATGAAAACACAAGCAAAATAAAAACTGTGCAAAGTAAAGGGCACCTCAGTTCAGTTCAGTCGCTCAATCATGTCCAACTTTTTGCGACCCCATGAACTGCAGCATGCCAGACTTCCCTGTCCATCACCAACTCCCAGAGTCCACCCAAACCCATGTCCATTGAGTCGGTGATACCATCCGACCACCTTATCCTCTCTCATCCCTTTCTCCTCCTGCCCTCAATCTTTCCCAGCATCAGGGTCTTTTCAAATGAGTCAGCTCTTCATATCAGGTGGCCAAAATATTGGAGTTTCAGCTTCAACATCAGTCCTTCCAATGAACACCCAGGACATATCTCCATTAGGACGGACTAGTTGGATCTCCTTGCAGTCCAAGGGACTCTCAAGAGTCTTCTCCAACACCACAGTTCAAAAGCATCGATTCTTTGGCGCTCAGTTTTCTTTATAGTCCAACTCTCACATCCATACATGACCACTGGAAAAACCACAGCCTTGACGAGTGGGACCTTTGTTGACAAACTAATGTCTCCGCTTCTTAATGTGCTGTCTAGGTTGGTCATGACTTTCCTCATAAGGAGTAATCTATGAGTTCACAGTGCAGCCAGGATATGGATGGCCCGAGCTGATCTCTCAATTTGAATGCACTCTACTGTTGCTTGTTTTTCCTAGGGCTGTAAATCTACACAGTGCCCTCTGATACTGCATTCACTGTTGTTATCAACTGGGCAAAACCCAGTTTTGTTTTTGTTGTTCAAAGAGATAACATCTTTTTTGTGGGTCGTCCAAGTTCCAAATAATGTTCCCCTATCCTGTTTGAGGCAAAAAAAAAAAAAAAACTTATACATTTCAGAATCATCCAACTGTACCTAAGTCTAGCCCAGGATGTCTCAACTGTGGCACCACTGACATTTTGGACCAGACAATTCTTTGCTGTGAGGGCTGTCCTGAGCACTGTAGGGTGAGCAGCAGCAGCCCTGGGCTCGGCCCCATAAACCACTACAGTAGTACCCCTCTCCTTGAGGCAGAACAACCTAAAAATGTTCACTGGGGGCAAACCTGTTCCCAAGTGAGAACTACTGGCTCATCATCTTACTCAACCCATTTTGGAGTTTCTCTCAAACCATAACTGTTTTTACCACATTTGGCCACATTTTTACTTTCTAAAATTCTTCAAAAACTATCTGCAAAAGTCTTTGACTTTGGAATGTAAAAAAAGAAAAAAAAAAAAAACCTGTCCTTATGAGATTGTAACCCTCAATAAAGATTCATTTGTAATTAGCTGACATCGAGTGCTTTATTTCAGGCTGAGGTCGGGTGGGAGGCGACTTGGTCAGGATGTCCAAGAGAGCAGTTGTTTAAGATTAGTCCTTACTGACACCCACATTCCTCTCCCAAAACCCCATCAAGAGAGGTGAACATGTTATTTCCACTGGAAATATGTCCACAGGCATAGTTTTGCCCAGTATGTACATCATATGCACGCTACTTCCTTCAAGAGGGCACCTCTATCAACTAGTTACTTGTTAACAACACAAAACTCAATCCAAAGTGGCTTAGGCAACAATGGGAATTTATGGGCTATGGTGAGTGAAAGTCCTACAGAATGAAAGCTTTCAGGAGAATCCAGTTTGGGTGCTATTCCCCTGATGCTCTCAGCTTCCTCTTCTCCATGAGTCAGTTGTTCTTCAAATTGGCTTCTTCACAGTGGCACAATGGCTACCGAAGTTCTGGTTTAATGTCCATTGCTTATAAGAGAGTGCCTTTCAATAGAGGAAACATGCCTTAACATATACCTTACCGTATCTTAACAAAGACAATACATAACAAACCTACAGCTAACATCATAGTCAATGGTGAAAAGTTGAAAGCATTTCCTTTAAGATCAGGAACAAGACAAGGATGTCCACTCTTGCCACTTTAATTCAACATAGTTTTGGAAGCCCTAGCCTCAGCAATCAGAGAAGAAAAAATATAAAAGTTATCCAAATTGGAAAAGAAGTAAAACTGTCACTGTTTGCAGATGACATGATACTATATATTGCTGCTGTTGTTGTTGTTTAATTGCCAAATCATGACCAACTTTTGGCAATGCCATGGACTGAGCATGCCAGGCCTCCCTGGCCTTTGCTGTCTCCCAGAGTAGCTCAAGTTCATGTCCACTGAGTCAGTGATGTCATCTAACTATCTCATCCTCTACTGCCCCCTTCTCCTTTTGCCTTCAGTCTTTCTCAGCATCAGGTCTTTTCCAATGAGTCAGCTGTTTGCATCAGATGGCCAAAGTATTGGAGCTTCAGCTTTAGCATCAATCCTTCCAAAGAGTACTCAGGGTTGATTTCCTTTAGGATTGACTGGTTTGATCTTGCAGTCCAAGGGACTCTCAAAAGTCTTCTTCACCACCACAATTTTAAAGCATCAATTCTTTGGCACTCCGCCTTCTTTATGGTCCAACTCTCACATCAAAATCTTAAAGATGCTTCTAGAAGCCTACTGAAGCTCATTAATGAATTTGGTAAAGTTGCAGAACACAAAATTAATACACAGAATTTCTATACACTAAAAATTAGGTATCAGAAAGAGAAATTAAGGTAAAACCCCATTTACCATTGCCTCAAAAAGAATAAAATGTCTAGGAATAAACCTACCTAAGGAAGCAAAAGATCAGTACTCTGAAAACAATAAGATGGTTATGAAAGAAATCGAAGATGACACAAACAGATGGAAAGATATACCATGTTCTTAACTGAAAGAGTCAATACTGTCAAAATTACTGTACTACCCAAGGCAATCTACAGATTAAATGCAACCCCTATCAAGTTACCAATGGCATTTTTGCAGATCTAGAACAAAAAAAAAAAAATCTTAAAATTTGTATGAAAAACACAAAAGAGCCCAAATATCCAAAGCAGTCTTAAGAAAGAAAAATGGAGGTGGAGGAATCAGGTTCACTGACTTCAGACTATGCTACAAAGTTACAGTTATCAAAACAGTAAGGTACTGACACAAAAACAGAAATATAGATCAATGGAATAGGATAGAAAGCCCAGAAATAAACCCACACACCTTTGGTCAATTTGTCTACAACAATGAGGCAAAACTATGCAATAGAGAAAAGACAGTCTCTTCGATAACTGGTGCTGGAAAAACTAGAGAGCTACATGTAAAAAATGAGATTAAAAATTCTTTAACACCATAAACAAAAATAAACTCAAAATGGGTTAAAGACATTAATATTAGATCAAATACTATAAAACTCTTAGAGGAAAACATAGGCAGGACACTCCGACATAAATCATAGCAATATTTTTGAGCCATCTCTAGAGTAATGGAAATAGAAACAAAATAAACCAATGGGACTTAATTATACACAAAAGCTTTTGTACAGAAAAGGAAACCATAAACAAAATGAAAAGACAACCTACAGAATGGGAGAAAATATTTGAAAAGATGCAACCAACAAGGGATTAATACCCTAAATTTACAAACAGTTCATGTGGCTGTGTCAAAAAAAAACCCAATCAAAAAGTAGGCAGAAGACCTACAAACACACTTCTCCAAAGAAGACATACAGGTGGCCAAGAGGCACATGAAAAGATTCTCAATGTCGCTAATTATCAGACAAGTGCAAATCAAAACTACAATGAAATATCTCTGCACACCAGTCAGAAGGACCATCATCAAAAACTCTACACACAGGAAGTGCTGGAGAGAGTGTGGAGAAAAGGGAACTGTCCTATACTGTTGGTGGGAATGGAAATTGGTACACCCAGTATGGAACAGTATAGAGGATTCTTAAAAAACTAACACTAGAGCTACCATGAGAAGGACATGGCACCCCACTCCAGTGTTCTTGCCTGGAGAATCCCAGGGACAGAGGAGCCTGGTGGGCTGCCGTCTATGAGGCTGCACAGAGTCGGACATGACTGAAGCGACCTAGCAGCAGCAGCAGCAGAGCTACCATATGACCCAGCAATCCTACTTCCTGGGCATATGTCTGAAAAAGATTATATGCACCCTAGTGTTCATTACAGCAGTATTTACAATAGCCGAGACAATGGAAGCAGCTTAAATGTGCATCAACAAATAAATGGATGAAGAAAACATGGAACATGTATATCCAATGGAATATTACCCAGCCATTAAAAATGAAATACTTCCATTTGCAGCAACAGAGACAGACCTAGAGATTATTGTACTAAGTGAAGTAGACAGAAAAAGACAAATATCATATGATATCACTTACACGAAGAATCTTTTAAAAATGATAAAAATGAACTTATTTACAAGACAGAAACAGACTCACAGACTTAGAGAATGAACTTGTAGTTACTAGAGGAAAGGGTGAGAGGGATGGATAGATTGGGAGTTTAGGATTGACATGTACACATTGATATATTTAGAATAGATAACCAACAAGGACCTACTGCACAGCACAGGGAACTCTGCTTAATATTCTGTAATAACCTAAATGGGAAAAGAATTTGAAAGAGAATAGATACATGTACATGAATAACTGAATCACTTTGCTATATACCTGAAACACAACATCATTAATCAACTATGTTGTAATATAAAATAAAAGTTAAAAATAACAGAAATAACAATATTGGGGAAAGATTTAAGAAAATAAGTTGGTAAAAAGGAAAAGAAAAAAAAGAGTGCCTCTCTAATCAAGCAAAAATTCTGAGCTTCATTATAACTAGATTGCCTGGAGTAACGTGCTTAGGGCTGAAGCATCCAATCAGAGTGGCCAGAAGGCTAGAGGATGACTCCCTGAGGCCCTTGAATTGATAACAGTAGCTGAAGAGGGCTGAGAAGGCAATGGCATCCCACTCCAGTACTGTTGCCTGGAAAATCACATGGATGGAGGAGCCTGGAAGGCTGCAGTCCATGGGGTCACTGAGGGTGGGACCCAACTGAGTGACTTCACTTTCACTTTTCACTTTCATGCATCAGAGAAGGAAATGGCAACCTACTCCAGTGTTCTTGCCTGGAGAATCCCAGGGACGGGGGAGCCTGGTGGGCTGCTGTCTATAGGGTCTCATAGAGTCGGATGTGACTGAAGTGACTTAGCAGCAGCTGAAGAGGGCAGTTATGCTGATGGATTTAGAGTGATGGTTCCGACCAGTGACATAGTACTAGGGGACTTGTTAGAAAGGCTAACGCTCTGGCTTTACCCTAGACAGGCTGAATCACACATTCTGGGATGGAGCCTAGCGATTCATGTCTTAACCAGTCCTCCGGGTGACTCTCACAAAAGCTAAAATTTATAAGCCACGGGTTTAAAACCAGCAGATCTACCTGGAAGCCTAAGGAGGGATGAAAGTGAAAGTGAAGTGAAAGTAAAGTCGCTCAGTCGTGTCCAACTCTTTGCGACCCCGTGGACTGTAGCCCATCAGGTTCCTCCGTCCATGGGATTCTCCAGGCAAGAGTACTGGAGTGGGTTGCCATTTAATTCACTGGCCTCCACACAATTAGAAAACGGTGAGGTGGAGGTCTGCAAAGTTACCATCAGAATACTTTAGAAGGAGAATGCTCCACAAGGGACAGTTCATTTCACTTCTTACTTCCTATGGTGAGGCTATGAGGTAGAAAACACAGTAATCAGGACTTCAGTCTAACAAGAGGGCTTGAAGATGACTCCTGTATTTATTAGTTTCCAGAGTTTGAAGTAAAAGAAAAACCCAACACTAACCTTCCCATTGCCTGTGGGCCCTAACCCACCCTCCATGGGAAAATTGGTCAAATCTATACATACAGGTGTGAGAGAGGTAAAGCTGCTTGGCAGTTAAGACTTGCATTGAAGGAGACACTCTCTAGGAAGGTTTCTTAATCATTGCTGATCCTGAGTCACCTGGAGCAAGGTTACACATACATCTTCTTGGGCTCCACACTGGATCTATGGAGTAAGGGTCTCTGAGAGAGGGGCCTGAGAATCTATACATTTAACACACATTGTCAGGGATTCTTATGGATTGATCACGGCTGGAAAATACTGTTCTAAAAGCTACATTCAGAGAACTGGGGGGTTGGGGGTGGGGTGGGGCGGGAATCGCATGAAAGAATTATGCAAGTATTTCTGACTGCAAGTAATAGCTTCTTCTTGTCTTTTCTCGGTATCTTCCCTTACTACCAGGGCCTCTAACTGTTCTTCCTCTAGTCTTATTCTACCCTGTTTCCCAAAGGAGTCACTCAACAGACCACTTCACATCAGAGTGGACTTTCTAAAACACATTGAATGTCCAGAATCTCATCACAATCTATCACGATACTGGTTTCCCTCCAGGGAGAAGGCTTATGAGATGGTGATATGCCTGGATAGATGTCTGTTACTGTCAATATTCTATTTCTTGGAGACAGTACTGGGCTCATGAATACTGGTCTTTGGTTTTGCAAAAGTAAAATCAACAAGTGAAAACAGGCATAACTGAACCAATTATAATAATGTCAATACAATCCTGTGACCTGAGGATATAACTAAAAATGTTTTTAAAAGAAAAGAAATAGACATGTTAACAGTATCTCTGGGTACTGGAAGTATATTTTTAAAGTAGTTTTTCTCTGTATTTTATAATTTCTCCACAGTAAATTGTATAACTTAAATAATTTTTTTTTTTTTAATGGGGAAAAAAAATCCATCGCAAGTCCTCACCATGGCCTACAGGGTCAAGTCAAAAATGTTGGCATGAAAGGGGTTGGGCAGGGCATAAATAAATCAGGAGTGTGGAATGAATAGCTATGCACTGCTATATAAAAAAATAGATGTGCAAGGACCTACAATACAGCACAGAGAACTATATTTAATTAATATCTTATAACAACTTATAACGGAAAAGAATCTGAAGAAGAATATCCATGTATTCTCATATATATGTATAACTGAATCACTTTGCTGTACACCTAGAACTAAAACAGCGTTATAAATCACCTGTGTGTGTGTGTGCTCAGTCACTCAGTCGTGTCCAACTCTTTGTGACCCCATGGAGTGTAGCCCACCACACTCCTTTGTCCATAGGATTTCCTAGGCAAGAATACTGGATTGGGCTGCCATTTCCTTCTCCAAAATCAACTACACTTTGACTGAAAGAAAAAAAAAGAGATTTGGGGGGAACCACCCTGGTTGTCCAGTGGTTAAGACTCTGTGCTCCCAATGTAGAATGGCACCCCACTCCAGTACTCTTCCCTAGAAAATCCCATGGACGCAGGAGCCTGCTGGGCTGCAGTCCATGGGATCGCTAAGAGTCAGACACGACTGAGCGACTTCACTTTCACTCTTCACTTTCATGCATTGGAGAAGGAGATGGCAACCCACTCCAGAGTTCTTGCCTGGAGAATCCCAGGGACGGGGGAGCCTGGTGGGCTGCTGTCTATGGGGTTGCACAGAGTCGGACACGACTGAAGCGACTTAGCAGCAGCAGCAGCAGCTCCCAATGTAGGGATCAGGGTTCAAGCCCTGGTCAGGGAACTAGATCCTACATGCCACATACTAAAGATTCGACACACCACAACTAAGACCCGATACAGCCCAAACAAATACATTTAAAAAAATTAAAAGATGCAAAAAAAAAAAGTGTTGGCATTACATACACATTTTCATAATCCAGTCCCTGCCTTTCTTCCTTAGCCTTACTTCCCGCTGTTAGCCGACTGGAACCCCAACATGGAACTATTCAGAAGCCCCTGCATTTCCTTCAGCACTCATGTTGTTTGCCTTTGTTCCCTCTATGCACCAGGGTCTTCCTTTACCCAGAGTATCACTGAGGTAAGAAAAGCTCACTAAATAAAGACAACAAAGGTTTACTTCTCACTCAGTGTCAGGAGGTAGCCAGTTTTTGCTCAAAAGACTCAGATGGTAAATATTTTAACACTTTGTGAGCAACATGCAATCTCTGTTGCATTTTCTTCTACATTTTTTTGTATAACTCTTTTTAAAAATATAAAAACCATTCTTATTCAAAGGTCATCCAAAAACAGGTCCCTGGCCATTTACTGACCTCTACTCTATATGACCATGGCAGAGACATGCAAACAGCAGAGAACATTCTAGTCATTTAGAGACCAGGCTCACGGAGCAGCCACTTCTTGAGCACTTCTGGTCTCATGCAAGTCCCATCAAATGCTCCAGGCCAGAAGTGGCACCTTAAAACTTCTGCTCACAAATAACTGGCCAAAATTGGTCTTTTAGCCCCACCTAACTCTATGGGAGCCAGAAAGTGCAATCCTATCATGTGAGCAGCAGTAAAGAGAACTGGAATTGTTTGGTAAAAATATGATTTCAGCTCAGAGACAAGTGCTCTGGAAAGTCTTTTCTGATTCCCTTCTATGCCAGTCATATTAGCTACTCTTTCCTTTTAACCTTACAACACCTTGAAGCCTAAGCATGTGCTATGCATAGGGTATTACAATCATGGCAGTTTCTTTGCCTCCCCACCATATCCTGAGCTTGACCCAAGAAGCATCTCTGCATACCCACTGCCTAGCACAGTACCCGCTACCCAGGGATGCTCAGTGTGTGTTGCTTCAACATTTGTTGCTTCAACAGATGAATGAACGTGGTGGATTGAGGGAATGGGGTTGCCTGAGCATTTACCTGAAGGCTCTGCATCCAGCAGCATCAACCTCCCTGAGCCTATCTAGCTCAATTATACCTGTCTCAACTCATGATAAATTCATCAGTTACTTTCTATGTTCATCAAATTCACTCTTCCTTACAACCTATCCTTCCAGTAATCAGCACTTTGCAGAGAGCTGGCCCTTGAGGCCACAGAGCACTCTGACTTTATGTGAGCTGGTTTTGTGTTCTGTTTGTAGGTCAGAAGCAGGCACAGGGAGGTACTGAGATTTGCTCAAGTGACACAGCCAGTGAAAGTTATGCTTCCTTTGGATTCAACAAGAAAGCTGCAGGATTGAAATAGAGCTGCAGCTAAGTTCACCAACAGTTTGTTTATATCCTTTGGAGATATAGAAAGTATAATGTGTTTGTCAAAGGTAAATCTTTATTATAACATATTAGCATTCATCTTATAATATATATATTTAGCTCTGAATATTAATAAAATATTAAAAGCCGCATAACTATGTTAACGTTATACCTTTTCATATTTCTTCCACGCATCCCCTCTACCACCTTTTCTCTCCTGACAGTGACATAGCTATCAATGGTCTTTCAGAACCCTGAGATCATTGAAATTGCCACACGCCTCTTTTACCATCATCCCTTAATGCCTTGCATGCATCTTTACTACTAATGGCATAAAGCAGAGTTCAGCTCAATTTCACAGGCAACACAAGTGTGGCTGCTGCAGTTTGTATCAAATGTATAACCAAGGGTGAGCAAAATAGAGTTCAAAATGAACTCTAAGCCTCTTCCAAAACATAGAGTTAAACCCCTTCATGTTGACCAGTCACAATCTGGGTATCCTCTAGTCCCAGCAAAGTGTACTCTGACCTGAATTTTCCTCTCCATCCCCAGGATACAGTAAGTTTCTAATAAACATCCCATCTAATGTTCAGTTCAGTTCAGTCGCTCAGTCGTGTCTGACTTTGCAACCCCATGAATCGCAGCACGCCAGGCCTCCCTGTCCATCACCAACTCCCAGAGTTCACTTAGACTCATGTCCATCGAGTCAGTGATGCCATCCAGCCATCTCATCCTCGGTCATCCCCTTCTCCTCCTGCCCCCAATCCCTCCCAGCATCAGAGTCTTTTCTAGTGAGTCAACTCTTCTCATGAGGTGGCCTAAGTACTGGAGTAGAGCACCAAGACAAGAGGAACGCAGCTAGGCAGGACCCCTCTACTTCTCATATCATCAACAGAATAGTCAGAGCTGGTCCTACTGAAATGGGCAGAGTGTGAGTCACTGGAGATCAAAACTTTTAAAAACATATATAAACTCAGGGCTTTCCTGGTGGTCCAGAGGTAAAGAATCCGCCTGCCAATGCAGAAGACACCAGTTGAATCCCTGGTCTGGGAGGATTCCACATGGTCGGGGCGGGGAGGGGGACAACTAAACTGGTGTGCCACAACTCCTGACGCCTGTGTGCCCTAGAGTCCGTGCTCCGCAACAGAAGGCAGCGCAATGAGAAGCCCACGACCGCAACTAGAGAAAAACCACTGTGCAGCAAAGACCCAGCACAGCCCCAGATAAATTTGAATATATATATATGTATGTATACACGTACACACATACACACACACACACACACATATATATGTATACATACCCTTTATTTAAGAAGGTGAAATAGCTCCGTGTGTCCTCCCGGTCTGGTTAGATAGGGACAAGCAGGGGAAATTGAGTAAGAAAAGCAAAGTACACAAAAAAAGCCAGTATTGCCAGACACAAAACAGGATTCAATCCTTTACAGAAGTCTTGCCTTCGCTTCCTTTTTTCTTTCCGTAAGCCTTGTAATTGAATGTTGCAAACTATATCAAGAAGAATAAACCTACGGATTTCCCCTCCCCCAAACGAGAAAAGGTTAAGCGTTTAATTACAGGCCCTCCAACTATCATTTGTGCAATTAGCAATTAACTATAATCGTTGATGGGAGAATGGAGAGCTGTACTAGCGTGGAGCTCTCCTCCTCATCCCAGGCTGGGTTATTTTAGTCCCACTCTATTACGGAGGACAAACCACAACCACAAGCACTCTCCTTACACACACGCTCCCACTTAAAGACACATTGAATTTTTTTTCAAGCAAAAATGGCATCTCAGCGTTCAACTGAGACAAGCAGCCCCAACCCCACATCAGAGTACCCCAAACGTTTATATCCACTCCTCTTCATCACTTTGAAATGGAGAGGAGACCCACGGAAGAAGCTACCTACCAGCCTCCTAGTACCAGCCTCTCTTTGGGGAGCCGGAGAGGCTGGTATACAGAGATGCGTGTTGCCCCTGGAAGCTGCAAGTCCCCCTCCCCGGGCTGTAAGCCCCGTTAGTGAGAAGGCGGTGACAACAGCCTCAGTAGTTGCATCAGTGCTAACTGCTGCTGCTGCATTTACTGTTGGCGGCTGCCGGGAAGGTACAGTAACGACGGTAGGGAGCGCACAGCTGCGGCGGCAGGTTCCCTGGATCAGGAAATTAGGGCAGGCACCGGGGATTGGAGGCGAGGGCGGTGCGCGAGCCAACCAGCGGCCGCCCCGGGCCCCCGTGAGCTCCCGGCGGCCGCGCGGAGCAGCCGGGCCCCGGGAGCAGTCCGGGTGGCAGCGGCGGCCACGGCCACGGCCACTTACGCTCACACCCGCACGCAAACTCACACACACCCCCGGAGCAGGCACCTGCCGGCCGGGAGCTTATAAGAGGAGCGCGTCGAGGGGGAAGAGGGCTGAAGCCGCCGCGCCCGCCCCCCCACCTCCCCGCTGACC
>SJYV01031858.1:637509-674537 GCA_006410875.1 Neotragus pygmaeus | reverse complement strand
GCCTCTGAGGGAGAGGGAGAGGGTGGGATGATTTGGGAGAATGGCATTGAAGCATGTATACTATCAAGTAAGAAACGAGGCGCCGGTCTATATTCGATGCAAGATGCAGGATGCTTGGGGCTGGTGCACGGGGATGATCCAGAGAGACGTGGTGGGGTGGGAGGTGGGAGGGGGATTCAGGATTGGGAGCTCGTGTACACCTGTGGTGGATTCATGTCGATGTATGGCAATGCCAATAGAGTATTGTAAAGTAAAATAAAGTAAAAAAAATAATAATAATAAAGGAAACTGGTTCAGGACTGAAAAAATAAATAAATAAATAAATAAATAAAGAGATCTGCCAGGTACCTCACCCTGAAGTGGAAAACCATTATCTGTTGTCTACTTTCAAGTCCTGTCCAAGTCAGATTATATGGTTATCTTTTCCATGTTTTTTGCCTCTCATTTTGACCAAACAGCTTTTGGTAATGAAAACCTTTTGAAAAGGTATTCTAAGTGCAACCTGACTTTTCTGACATATATGTATATTTCTGTTCTCTGACTATAGATTGTTTTTNATCTTTTCCATGTTTTTTGCCTCTCATTTTGACCAAACAGCTTTTGGTAATGAAAACCTTTTGAAAAGGTATTCTAAGTGCAACCTGACTTTTCTGACATATATGTATATTTCTGTTCTCTGACTATAGATTGTTTTTTTTTTTTTTTAACTTTTCAAGTAAAGTACTCAAAGTAGATTCTTACCACTCCCACAGCCTTCAGAGGTAGTACGGATAAAGCACTATAGCCAGTGGGCCCTGGTTCAGATTCCCCCCAGCATTTGGCTTCAGTCCCTGGTCGGGGAACATTCAAATGAATAAATAATAAAAAATGGTTAAGATTATAAATTTAAAAAAACCCCAAAAAACAGAGCTGGGCAGAATTCCCTGGTGGTGCAATGGTTAGGACTTAGTGCTTTTCCTGTTGGGATCTGGATTCAGTCCTTGGTCAGGAAATTAAGATCTTGCAAGCCATGTGGTGGGACCAAAAAATTAAAATGTTGTAAAAAGTGAAAAATGAAATATAGGTAGGAAGTGCCATTGAGTCACACCCCTCTGAATCTGAGTCTTTGCTTAACTAGACTCTTGAGGGCAGAATGATACATATAGTTTTGAAAGGAGCACATTCAGTACCTAAGTAATCACACACCCATATAGTAAACTAGGACCAACTTTTAATCTTCCTGGGAACTAGCCACAAAGCCCAGAATGCTCCCAGACAGTAGGGAGTAGCTGATAGTAGGGAGGCCAACTAGAGCATTGTGTACGTAATACAAGGGTCCCAGTCTGTGCTTCTCACTATAGCATCTGTCCTCATTCCTGCGTGCCACAGCTGCAGATGCTGAAAGGTGCAGGAAGGCTCAAGGCTTTCTGCTTGGAAGGCCTCCCTGAGGATTCTACATGAACTGTATGCCTCCACTGGCTGGTTTTCTCAAATAGTTGCAGTATATCAGCATTTAGCAACCAAATCTTTGCCTTTTATCTCAAAGAAATTACATTCTCCAGGAGGACAAACCTGCTAATGATAGGAAACACCTGAATGTTAGCTGCCCCACACCCGGCAAAAAACTAAGTGCCCTGCTTCCAAGTGTTCATTCTTGCCATTATGCAAATTATATTCATCCACTGAGCACAGGAAAACAGGCTCAGAGAAACAGAATACAGGTGTGTGGCTTCACCCTGTTTTGCTGTTCTCGCATCACTAAGTTAAAAATGATTTCCCTTTATTTAGGTGTGCAGAAAAGGGAACCCTCCTACACTGTTGGTGGGAATGTAAGTTGGTATAGCCACTATGGAAAACAGTATGGAGGTGCCTTAAAAAATGAAAAATAGAACTACCATATGATCCTGCAATCCCACTCCTGGGCATATATATGGAGAAAGTCATAATTCAAAAAACTACATGCACCCCTGTGTTCATTGCAGTGCTGTTTACAATAATAGCCAAGACATGGAAGCAATCTAAATGTCCATGGACAGAGGAATGGGTAAAGAAGATGTGATATGTGTATATTTGATTGGCCAAAAAGTTCATTTTAAAAACCCTAATGAACTTTTTAGCCAACCCAATACAATAGACTATTGCTGCTGCTAAGTTGCTTCAGTCGTGTCTGACCCTGTGCGACCCCATAGACGGCAGCCCACCAGGCTCCCCCATCCCTGATATTCTCCAGGCAAGAACACTGGAGTGGGTTCCCATTGTCTTCTCCAACGCATGAAAGTGAAAAGTGAAAGTGAAGTCGCTCAGTCGTGTCCGACTCTTAGCAACCCCATGGACTGCAGCCCACCAGGCTCCTCTGCCCATGGGATTTTCCAGACAAGAGTACTGGAGTGGGGTGCCATCGCCTTCTCCGAATAGAATATCACTCAGCTATTAAAAAGAAATGAAATAATGCCATTTGCAGCAACATGGATAGAATTTAAGGTTATAATACTAAGTAAGTCAGACAAAACACATATCATATGATATCACTTATATGTGGAATCTAAAAAGCTGATACAAATGAACTTGTTTACAGAATTCACTCACAGACTTTAAAAACAAACTTATGGTTACCACAGGGGAAATGGGGGAGGGATAAATTAGGAATATGGGATTAATATGTATACACTACTATATATAAAGTAGATAAGCAACATGGACCTAATGTATAGCATAGGGAACTGTATTCAATATTCTGTAATAACCTATGTGGGAAAAGAATCTGAAGAAGAATGGATATCTGTATAACTGAATCACTCTGCTGTACACCTGAAACTAACACATT
The DNA here is from genome assembly GCA_006410875.1 of Neotragus pygmaeus. NCBI lineage: Eukaryota > Metazoa > Chordata > Mammalia > Artiodactyla > Bovidae > Neotragus > Neotragus pygmaeus. The sequence goes on along the minus strand of SJYV01031858.1, from coordinate 671,734 downwards.
GTAAATCAACTCTCATACAAAAATTAGATTTAAAAAAATGGTCTCCCTTCACCTCTTAACTATATCTTCTTCATGCTTTTAATCTTATCTTGGAGTCATTTTGTAAACATATCTTTTTCCAATTAGACTCAAATTCTAAAACTAGGAACCATGTATTAACCTCACCTCTATCCTTGCCACCTCTTCTAAATCTCCTTTACTTTGCTCATAATAGAAACATCATTGATGAGTAACAGTATAGAATGTGGGCAAGAAATGCCGTTAAAGGATTAGGATTTGGCTGCATGATTATAGTGACACAAAATGACTTAAACAAATAAGAGAAATGAGTCCACAGGTGAACCCCTGCCCCACCACCTGCAGTTTGTAGGCAATCTATGTTCCTTATATCTTGGTCTGGCTTCATTGACCCAAGATCACTATTCTAGCCTCCATGCTTAGTTTTCAAGAACCAGAAAGGAACAAAATTGAGGAAACTGGATCCCCTGTCCCTTTGAGGGATATTTCCCAGAAATTGTATATACCATTTCTGCTTACATCCATCAGCCAAAACATCCAATGGCTATGCCTCCTGCAAGAGAGACTGGGAGATCTAGTTTTATGTAGATAGTGTGTGCTCAGCTAAGAATGCATTACTGTCAGCCACTGCCCCAAGGCCCACGCAGCTCCAGCCCCTACAGTGTTACAGCCTCTGAGGCTGCACCTGTCCCTCTGAGAGGATGCCGATCCGTGGGTTTCAGGTAACTAGCATCTCTAACTTACCATCTGGGTGTCCCAGCTTAGCTAAGTGTTCCCTCCTTCTTTTAGGAAGAAAAGCCAAATGTGAAGCCTCCCAGTTCCAGTGCACAAATGGCCGATGTATCACACTGCTGTGGAAATGCGATGGGGATGAAGACTGCACGGATGGCAGTGACGAGAAGAACTGTGGTAAGTGAAGAGCTGCACAGTCTCACCTGTCTCCTCACTAGGACTTGGGCATTTTACTGAAAAAGGACAACGTTATCTTTGCTTCTACAGATGTGTCAAGATTCTGAATCCACTCCTAAGAACTGCTTTGAACCAGAGTCCAAAGATTCTATACTTTCTGGTCTAGGAGGAATACAACCGAGTGTGTGAGGTTATTGACTTGAGTATGGAATCGTGAAGATAAAGTGGAGTTCCTTTCAAATGAAAGGACCTGGTTGATCTTAGATCAGGCAAACTTTTGCTGTAGGAAGCTAGAGAAAGGGAGGGGAGGACCAGGAATAGAGACAGAAGACTGCTTAGAAAAGACTTTAATTCTCAAATGGTTTTGACTCCCAAAAAGCAAGCCATGGACAGTAAGAAATCCCTTGCAGCTTCAGAGATTAATTAATTCCTGTCATATTCAGTCAACTTCATCTAGCATATTTCGTTGCTAAGAGTAGTCAACTAGCCTATTTAGTCAACTTCAATTTGGATTCTAAAAGCCATGTTCTATGAGTCCCAGTAACTCATAAGCCAGCCCAGATCAAAAATCAAATAAAGATTATTTTACAATTCCTTTTCTCCAGAGATGCTAACTTTAAAGCACTAGATAGGATGGGAGACATTCTCTTCCCCAAGAAAACAGGGATATACCATTATACCGATCGATCAGCATTTATTAAAAGATTATTGTGAGAAATGACTGCTTTTGTAATTGGTGTGACCTCTCATTAAGCCAGGACAGCTGTGAACTACATGCCATGATGGCATTTAGGGACCTTGGATACAAGCTGAAGTTTGCTTTATGATCCCTTTGTTCCATGTCATTAAACTGCTGAAACAAGGTTGTTCATGAATGTCGGTGATAACGTTGTCTTTTACCTTTTAAAAGACGTTACATAAAATATCTGCTATACAAATTAAAAATATGGAAGAAAAATAGAAGCTAAGTGTAGTTTTCATCAAACTGCTATCTTGTTAGGCCCTTGCCTACTTCTTCATGCATCATTACTAAAATTCTGTAGTATAAACATCCTGGCAGGCTGTCCTGTGCTTGAGCTCTCAGAGCAGTATCATGGATGCCTGCATGCCAATATGTAAATTAGTAGCTCATTTGGAAGCAGAGTAAGTCCATTCTGCAATCTCAGGCAAGAAGCTTATCTCCAGTCTCAGGACCAAGAATAGTTCTATGTGACATGTTTACATCTTTGCATTTCAATGCTAAGATCTTAATCTATTCCACAAGATACTGAGCTCCATGCTCTTTCTGTGTTACCTGGATAATATAATTCTTTCACTAGTTTTCTCACTAAAGGACCTCACTCTTGTCAACCGTGCTCTTCCTGTAAGTAGTAATTCTTCTTCTATGCTAAACTATGTATTTGGCAAAACCCTTTTATGTTCTTAGAGAGTAATTATCATCTCCATGTTTGGAAGTTCTGAAGTCTTACTTTACCATCTGACTACCTCAGTAGAAACTAACCTGAGTCATTGTAGGGGTCATCACTGGCTTTTCCTAAAATAGTCTTCACATCAATCAGTTCTAGCTACATCACAGAAGACTTGGAAGAGATAAGGAGGTAGATGTATGTACAATCTAGATCACTCAAAATGGGAGAAAGGAAATATATACTTGGCCATAATTTGTCTCTGCCTTCCAGGTATGAGAGTAGAGAAGGAAAGTGGGAGCTTTGCTCAGGAAGCTGTGAATGCTTATTTGGAGATGTTCTGCCATGAAAGACTACACAGTTACTTAACACTTCTAAAGCTACTTCCTATTTTTCCTGTCCAACCTCTTGATGTCAAACTTGGTTACAACTTCAGCAGGGCTTTTTCTTTCAAGCATGTCAACTAGCATATTTAGTCAGCTTCAACTTGGATTCTACAAGCCATGTTCTATGAGTCCAAGTAACTCATTCTTCTACAGGTGTTAAGCTGAACTGAAAAATCAGTAACTCGGATACCCTCAGTATGGAACTAGTAGTTCTGTTTCACCATCTAAATTTCCATCCATCTCTCAAGGCCCAGTTCAAATAGCCCATCTTTACCCTCCCAGTCTGTGTTCCAAATGGAGAGAGAGAAACCCTAGCAACCTACTGACCCTATTTGTCTTTTGTTCACTTTGTAATACAACCAATCTTTTCTATCCCTGTAACATCTGATACTTTGTAAATTCATGAAGTCTCTTTATAACCATTCCCTACTCTCTATTTCACAACTTCTGAAGAGTATCACAGGGTGAATTACAATAACTGAGACCCTTTGGCATCTTTCTACAGGCTCAGGAGAAGATGGGCCTTGGATATCACTTAAACCATGAACTCTGGGGTTTGAGCATTTCAGTGATTTTAGAAGCAAGTGTGAATCTGAAAAGTAATATGGCCTTTCTTGTTCCCTTGGCTACACAATTTTAAGATATAAATAATTCTTTTCAGATCATCATAGTTGATCATCCCATCTTGAGTTCTAGAAGTTGACCATAATCCTGTCTCTCCACTAACAATGCTCATTGCTCAGTTGTGTCCAACTTTGCAACCCTGTGGACTGTAGCCTGCCAAGCTCCTCTGTGTGTGGAATTTTCCAGGCAAGAACACTGAAGTGGGTTGCCATTGGCTTCTCTGGGGGATCTTTCTGACCCAGGGATTAAACCTGTGTTTCCTGTGTCCCCTGCATTGGCAGGCAGATTCTTTACCACTGCACCACCTAGGAAGACACCCCATTAACAATATCTGAGGCCAACCCAGAGCAGCCCTCTGGTTTCGTGTACTCTGAATTGAGAATTGTACCTGGCTTAAACCCCTGACTTGAAGTGGCCTCTTTCATATTTTCAATAAATTGTTGACTTTTAGCTGATTTTCCATTCAGAATATTTGTTAAAGAATGGCTTAAACTGGAAATTCAAGTAGAAAGTATAGGCACAGGGGCAAAGAAGAATATAACCTAAGAAGGATGCTCTTGGAATGCCCTATGTGGTTCCTTGTCAAGACTCATCTTACTCCCTGGGTAGGGAGTTCCTCATGGGTAGGATGACCAAGCTGCCTACACAGCTTTGCTTAGCACAGTCCTGGAATGACGTTTATCTTCCTGGTAAAAATAAGAGTACCCTCTTTCTACTGAGACTGTGTCAATTTGGACAAATTACATAGTCACCCTAATTAAGGAGAAAAGTCTGCCCTAGTAAGAATTAGTAGCAGAACTGATACCGTGTCTCAGGCTGTTTAACTCTAGTAGTCAGTTATGAGGACTGGCAGCTTCCATAGTAAGTTCAGTGATTTTAGCTGGTTGTTATGAGCCCACCCTTCGGTTGCTAAATACAACTTCTCTTACACTGACATTTGAGCTTCCTATATTTCTTATCCAGTAAGAAATATTGGTTCCTCTGCCCCAGTAGACCTGTAGGGGTGATGGTATTCAGTACTGGAGCTTGGCCTTCTGTCTCTATGCTAAACCCATGTGTTGTTACAAGGTGCCCCTAAAACAGTTAAACTGTGACCCAGTCGTAAGATGAAATGTTTGACTGTTAAACTTATGAAGCTCTTAGATGATTTGGAAGAAATGCATGAAAAGAATGAACTTATTACTCAATCTCAATGTTATAAAATGGGCAAGAAGTTCATTGGAAGGGATCCCTTGACCTCAGTGTCCTCCAAGTCTCTCAAATGATCACCTTCCTCCTCTAGGGGAAAAGGAGGGGAAAAAAAGATTTTTCTAAGGTCCTGCTGGATATTGGCAGTTGACTGCTAATTGACTTAGCTTTATTTTTAGAATAGAGTATCTCAAATGCAGTTGTACCCCTAATGGGAATATAGGGCTCTTGGGTGAGTAACTAAAACTTTAACCCTGCAAATCCACTTCTGTAGTGAAGAAGACATGTGCTGAGTCTGACTTTGTATGCAACAATGGCCAGTGTGTTCCTAATCGATGGCAGTGTGACGGGGATCCTGACTGTGAAGATGGTTCTGATGAAAGCCCAGAACAGTGCCGTGAGTGTGACTCGCTTTGGACTTGAACTTTCCCAGGCTGTTCCATATCTCTTAGCTCTAAGTATTGTATACTCTAAAACTTGCTTAGTTTTCCTTGCCCTTCTTTAAAGTTAGGCCAGTTGACTCCAAGGTCAGTCAGATCATTATCAGTCAATCTTGAATATTATTAAAGAATGTTCTCCCTAATCTTAACAAGACTGACATTCTCTTGGGTAGCTTCACTATTGATCATTTAAGACTGAAGCCAGAAGATTTAAGAACTCCTTGACTAGGTGCATAGATTTCAAATGTTCGATGATAATGACACTGAGCAGATGGTACTCTGGTCCTGGAAGCTAAGTCAAGATGTGAGGGTCCCCTGTGCGCCAAGTATAAGCTTTTAGATGCAGAGTTTCTCATGTTATGAGAAAAAAATCTACTGCTGAAGGGGTAAGGTGACTAGAAACAGGGTGATATGAGTGATTTTTAAGAAACACGTAACCTAAAGGAGCTTACAGCTTGTTCTTATATAAGAGCAACTTCATAGGTATGCAAATACACGTGTCCTTAGGCTTGACATTCAGGAGAAAGACTATGACATCATAGAGGAAGATGATGTGGGATAGATAAAGTAGAACCATTTGCATATCCTGGTGAAGAAAGTTTTCATGTTCCTTTTAAGGCAGTAGAGGCTTGCTAAAGCACTGAAAGTGGAAGTCTAATATGAATAAGGTTTAGGTCGGGAATATAAGATTACAAAGGAAAATTAAGCGAAAAGGAAGAGACATGTGTTAATTGCAGTTCTCCAGGCAAGAAGTAAGGTGAATAGTAAGAGCACTGGCCAAAGGAGGTGAGTTAGCATAGGTGAAGATGGGTTCCACAAAGATGCAGCTCCAAGTTCTAGTGGGGGACAACCCTGTAAAGTCAAGAATTAGACGGTGCCCCCTACTTCACAAGATGTCAATCTAAAGGAGGCCTGTGAAGAAATTCAGGCAAAAGAAGACTTCATAGGTATTAGACCATCTGGCTTTTAATGAAGTTGGCATTCGTTGCTAATATCTGGGTGTGTCACTTGATACCCAGCAAATACATAATAGTCACGGAGCAGGCCAGCCAAGGAACCCAACCATGCCAAACAAAACAAAAGCCAGGAGTGCACACGCCACAGAGCCTCGACAGAGTAGCACGCTCAAGGCTCTCGGGTGGACTGCCAAGTAGTCTAGGCTGGCTGGCTCCCCGGCCATGGAGCCCACGGAAGATCTGCCCAGGCTCCAGCTAGTCAGTCGAATTTCAGCTGTGTGCCCGGCCACTGAATTACAGATGTCAGCACTTCCAGGCAGCACAGGAGCAGCAGCTTTGTGCTGATGAGTTTGGAGGCTCTTTTGAGACTGTATGTCATCAACAGATATGAGAACATGCCGCATAAATGAAATCAGCTGTGGCGCCCGCTCCACTCAGTGTATCCCAGTATCCTGGCGGTGTGATGGTGAAAATGATTGTGACAGTGGAGACGATGAAGAAAACTGTGGTAAGAAGATCAGTGTTGAGTGGCTTAACCCAAAGACCCTCTTGCTCCAAGAAGGGTGGGCATGAAGGTGCAGTTGACTTGACTTGCTTTCTAGTGACTTCACTACCTGCTCAACTCCTTGTCTTCCTAACTGCCCTCAAACTCAGAGAAGGGTGCATGGTAACTGACCATTGCCTGCTTGGCTGCTGCTTCTAGGCAAATAGAAATAAGAAGGTAAGTCCTCCAAGGCACTTCCATGTCGAGATGGCTCAGTGAAGCAGCAATTGTGTGAACTCTTGTCTTGGTTAGGACAGCAGCTCGTGGGCCTTCCTCACTTGGGCTCCATCAAACGAGGAGACTAAAGCCAGCAAACACATCCCCAGGTCAAAACTGGATCTGCCTAGTGGCATAAATTACTTGAGTCTCACACAAGCATTCCTCAGCCCCCAAACTAGATTCTCCTTTAACCTTTCCAAAAGTTAAACTGAAACAGAAGGACAAATTAACATCTTGCTGGTGATACCCAAAGAAATTTCTAGCCAATCGGCAGTACCTTTGTCTCCTATCACAGTTCCTACCTGTAAAAACTAACTCTGTTTCCTAGCCTTTCATGTTTCTGCTCTTGGAAAATGTGTAATAAAATGCTCCATGTTAAAGGCGAGGCCCTGGGAAAGTCTTTAGGTTGAACAGACATTGTGTTGAATGTTCTTTCAAGCATCTACCTTTTTATAGGGCCTTTAAAACCACAGCTGCCGAGCCTGACATGCATAGGCCTCCTGATGCAGTAAGTGTACAATGAGTTGAGGGCATTTGTGGTTGAAACACCAATCTTGTGTGTAGAAGTCACATCCCAAGGTCATTACCATTGCACCTAGTCCAATGAGTTTTGGCACTGAATCCTAGAACTGAGCTTTAAGTACTGGTAAGCCATGGAGCTGCCAAGTGTTTCCCTCTTCAATCTAGACTTTGCTTCCCAAGAGAGTCGTGGTCTCCACCCCAATTACCACCAAATTTTGACTTTTGTTAATTTGGCAGAAATCTGAGTCAAAGTATGAACTGACTAGCTTATCATTATTAGCACACCTGGCTGCTAGATTGCAGTTCTAGCCCCAAAAGTGACTTTCTAACACTTGAAAATATTTAAGACCTGTTACTCCTGATACACGGAGGCTTCTTTTTGGTGATGGTGTCACAATGCTTGTTAGGAGTAAATGTTTGCTCATGTACATGATGCCTGATCATCTCAGCTCAGGATGTGCCTGGCCTGATGAGCAGTGTAACCATTTAAAGAGAACTCATGGCTACCTTTCCCAATGAGGTATCTTGTGACAGTTTAAGTGATTAATTGCTATCCCTTTAAGATGCTTCTCATCCCAAATGAATTTCTAGTCTTCATCTATTTTCTCATTCCTTCCATTCTGTTCCTCTTCAAATGTCCTTGCCTGTTTTCCATGTTAAGGCTGTTTCCCAGTATTCTGGGAAATATTGATATAATCCAACTTTCACTTTTAAGTTAGGTGAAAAAGCTGGAGAGTTCATGATCCATGATCTGCATGTTAGATTTGGGGACAAGAGGCTTGAAAGGCCAAGTCCTGATGAGTTTTCAGTGGGACATCTTCTCTCTCAATAGGCAACGTAACTTGTAGCTCTGATGAGTTCACCTGCTCCAGTGGCCGCTGCATCTCCAGGAATTTCATGTGCAATGGCCAGGATGACTGCAGTGATGGCAGCGACGAGCTGGACTGCGCCCCACCGACCTGTGGGCCCCACGAGTTCCAGTGCAGCACCTCCTCCTGCATCCCCATCAGCTGGGTGTGCGACGACGACGCAGACTGCTCGGACCAGTCGGATGAGTCCCTGGAGCAGTGCGGCCGCCAGCCAGTGATCCACACCAGGTGCCCGGCCAGCGAGATCCAGTGTGGCTCTGGCGAGTGCATCCACAAGAAGTGGCGATGCGACGGGGATCCCGACTGCAAGGACGGCAGCGATGAGGTCAACTGTCGTAAGTCACTTTCCTGTCAGTGTGGCGTGCTCAGCTCTCACCCAGGTATCCACCAGGGACACTTCGGCTGACTTCACCCCATCCCGTTCGCTCCCCCTGTAGCTTCCCGAACCTGCCGACCCGACCAGTTTGAGTGTGAGGATGGCAGCTGCATCCACGGCAGCAGGCAGTGTAACGGCATCCGAGACTGCGTGGACGGTTCTGATGAAGTCAACTGCAAGAACGGTAGGTGTCCCCTGGTTTTGGGTTGTTAGTCCAGTGATTGCTCTAATCAGACCCACTGATGGAATCTCTCTTCCCTCTTCCGTGTCTCGGTGTGTAGTCAATCAGTGCTTAGGTCCCGGGAAATTCAAGTGCAGAAGTGGGGAATGCATTGATATCAGTAAAGTGTGCGACCAGAAGCAGGACTGCAGGGACTGGAGTGACGAGCCCCTGAAAGAATGCCGTAAGTAAAGGGGTTGCGTGAGGACAGAGTTGGACAGGTTAAGTAGACCCAGCAGAGCTAATGCGGTTTGGAGCCTGCCTAATGCCTGGGTAAACCACTTTAATGAATTAGGTTCAGTTGCTGGGCTTAAAAGTGAAATGTTATGACTTAAAAGTGCTGACAAAGTAGTTCATAGTTTCACCCCTTAATGATAACCAACCAGCAATAGAGAACCTTGACTAAATACTGCTTAACCAACTGTTAACTTGCCAAGAGATTGGGTTTACTGTTCCCCCAATACAGGCTGACATGTATATCTGCAAGGCACATCATTAGATCTTGAAAAATCATGGGTTTGACTAGACTATCTAGACAAGTTATCAGAAATAGCCTGGATTTTAAATGTTAATAGATCAAATATCAATTTGAGTATTGAGTAACTCTACCATCTTTTTATTTCAGATGTAAATGAGTGCTTGGTTAATAATGGCGGATGCTCCCATATCTGCAAAGACCTAGTTATAGGCTATGAATGTGACTGTGCAGCTGGGTTTGAACTCATAGATAGGAAAACCTGTGGAGGTGAGTTGAAAAGCAGAGCCTGAGAACAGGGGGTGATGGGAAAGGTCAGAAGATCTCTGTAGGTCATCTAGGAATAGCAAGACTAATTCTAATTTCCCTCCTAGATATTGATGAATGCCAAAATCCGGGAATCTGCAGTCAAATTTGTATCAACTTAAAAGGCGGTTACAAGTGTGAATGTAGTCGTGGCTATCAAATGGATCTTGCCACAGGCGTGTGCAAGGCAGTAGGTAAATGGACTTGGACTGGTGTTGCTCTAGTACCTTTATGAGCAAGTGCTCATGAAAGGTACAGCCAGTGACTACAACAGCCAAATGAAATATGAAAATAAAATAGTACTTAAGAGCAATGCCAGTAAATTCACAGTGCAATTGCATATGTTAGATAGTAAATCATTGCCCCAAATGTCTGCCTTGGTCAATTCCTTTTACATATGTATTGTGAATATCCGCTTATTCTCTGCTTCCAAAACTTGAGTGCAATTCAAATAAGTAACTTATTCATCAGCTGCCCTGTTTTGTTGAATGCTGTGACCCGAGGACAGCCTTCTTAAACAGTAGGAAGCGCTCGCAGGCCCAGGGGCATGGACTTCGGCAAGAGTACTCCTGAAGTGTTCAGCAGTGCCTTCACTTTTTAAGTGTGTCTCTATTGGGAGGAAGTAACTTGCAAGGACTTTGTCTTTCAGCAAAACTAAATTAACCTGACTTTTGTCTTGTAGGCAAAGAGCCAAGTCTGATCTTCACCAATAGACGAGACATCAGGAAGATTGGCTTGGAGAGGAAAGAATATATCCAACTAGTTGAACAGCTGCGAAACACTGTGGCTCTCGATGCTGACATCGCTGCTCAGAAACTATTCTGGGCTGATCTAAGCCAAAAGGCCATCTTCAGGTAACTTACAGTTCCATTCCTGGTGTCTTGGTCTAAGTCATTGTCACTGGCCTTTTGAAGGTTTGGAGGAATTTCCCTCATCTCTAGTTCCAGTCTAGCATTGAATATCAAGAATGTTAAATCTGAGGGGCTTCCCAGGTGGCGCTAGTGGTAAAGAACCCACCTGCCAATGCAGGAGACTTGAGATGCGAGTTCAGTTCCTAAGTTGAGAAGATCCCCTGGAGGAGGGCATGGCAACCCACTCCAGTATTCTTGCCTGGAGAATCCCATGGACAGAGGAGTCTGGAAGGCTACAGTCCATAGGGTCACAAAGAGTCAGACATGACTGGAGCAACTTAGCACACATACACATTAACTCTAAACACTGATTCTTTAATTATTAAATTACTATCAGTTCCTCATTTGAAACTAACAATCACCTGCAAAATAAAAGATGGCTACAATTATAAGATTATAACAGGTAACATCTTAATTTTTCTGATGTTCTCCCTTTTTTTTTTCCAGTTAGTTGAGTTAGTTCATAGTTGCTACAACTAGGATGGTAGTGGTAGCTTTTTCTTATTAGGAACTGTAGAAACTCAGATGATAGTTACTGAAGCAGATAGCTTCACTTAAGAGTATGGTGTTCCTGCAAGTAGAATGCAGACCAACAACAAGATCACCTACAGTGTTAGTAATTTGGAATCTGTAAGCAGTGTGGTTACGTAATTTGAGTGTTGAACTATGGGGTTACTAGAGTTCATTCTGAACAAAGTAGTTGACCATTTTGTGAGCAGAAAGCCCATTCTCCAGGCTCTGATGGTGTCAAACTCTTAAATTTCTTGTGACCTATTCTGTTTCAGTGCCTCAATTGATGACAAAGTTGGTAGACATGTTAAAATGATCGACAATGTCTATAATCCTGCAGCCATTGCTGTTGATTGGGTGTACAAGACCATCTACTGGACTGACGCGGCTTCTAAGACTATTTCAGTAGCTACCCTAGACGGAACCAAGAGGAAGTTCCTGTTTAACTCTGACTTGCGAGAGCCTGCCTCCATAGCTGTGGACCCGTTGTCTGGGTTTGTATTCTGTGTTTTTCATCACATAGACTTTCAGATGCTATCTGTGTAGGTCAGGAGCTTTCCTTGTGCCTAAAATAGTACTGAAATCCCAGGATTTAACAGCTCCCTACAACAAAGAATTATCAAGTACAAGATGTCAGTGGTGCCATAGTTGAGCAAGCCAGGAATGGACTCATCTATATGACAGGCCCTCCTGGAGCAGATGACTGCTAGTTCACGTGAATGAAACAACAATTCTGATTTGAGATACATCAAAAGCTGTATTTAACCCTTATGCCCACCCAGCTTCTGTGCATTTTTAACACTGAAGTATAGTTGATTTATGATGTGTTAATTTCTGCTTTTTAGAAAAGTGATTCCGCTGTGTGTGTGTGTGTGTGTGTGTGTGTGTGTGTGTAGACAGTAAAGAATCTGCCTGCAATGCAGGAGACCTGGGTTCAGTCCCTGGGTTGAGAAGATCTCCTAAAGAAAGTAATGGCAACCCACTCCAGTATTCTTGCCTGGATATATATATATATATGGAGATATATAAATACACACACACACATATATAACACATTCTTTTTCATATTCTTTTCTCTTATGGTTTATCACAAGATATTAAATATAGTTCCCTATGCTATACAGTGGGACCTTGTTGTTTATCCATTCTATATGTAATAGGTTTGTATCTGCTAATCCCAAACTCCCATCCACCCCTCCCCTCTCCCCCATATCCCGCTTGGCAGCCATAGTTTGTCTGTGAGTCTGTTTCTGCTTCACAGATAGGCTCAATTTTAAATGCAAGTGATTTAATTTTTGTCTGAACACTTTTATCAGGTTAGCTCTGAATGATCCAACCCAAGTAGTCACATGAGTTGTGAGGATTTTGGTAATCACGTTATCTCTAGGCTTTCATCTAAGTGTGCAAGTTGTCTGAAAGTCCAATGAAAATAAATAAACCTCTCTAGAAACATTTCACTGAGGACTTCCTCCAAATTGCCCCTAAATAATATAGGAAAGCAGCTATTAGCAATTTGACCAAGGCTGTAGTAATCACAATGGACTCCCATGAAGCCTCCCTAGAACACAGCCCAGTCCTGGGTCTCTGTAAAACTTACCAGATAGTCCTCTTTTACTCTATTGAAAGCATTGGCCTTTCATAAAGGAAATATATAACCTGTGACTTTGAGCTGAAGTTTAATGTCAGAGTTACATAGTTTAATATAGTTAATAATGAGCTTGTTGATCCAGAATGTTAACTTTTGTTTACCCAGAACATAACTTTGACCCTTAAGTGGTACAATTTAGAGTTTCCCATTTACTCTTTGAACATGTATGTCTCAAGCTACAACTTTATTCCTTCTAAACCACTGAAGCTGATTTCTAATTTAATTCTTCCCAGCTTTGTTTACTGGTCAGACTGGGGTGAACCAGCTAAAATTGAAAAAGCAGGAATGAATGGGTTTGACAGACGGGCGCTGGTGACAGCGGACATCCAGTGGCCTAACGGAATTACACTTGGTATGTGCTTTCTTCCTTCCTCAACCACGGTTCAACTGTCTGCAGAGTGTTACTAATCTCTATAGTGAACGCTAGACTATAGCAGACAACTCTAAGGTTCCTTCTTAAGCAGGGATTTGGGATGAGAAGAAGAACCAAACAGTGCAAGTGGAATGGTGGACTCAACAAATCACTTGCTCCATAATTACTAGCTTTTCTACCCATCTGGGGCTAATCTGTGACATGAATTATGTGAACTCTCATCATAAACACTCCTGACCTAGGTGCCTTACATTTCCTGAATTTCAGGGTACTTCTGGCTCCTAAGGGGAGAACAACAAAATGCTGGCCTCTTTTAATACTTCTGTGATGTCACTAATACTTGAGTCAGTTACTTTGACAATCTCAGGTACCCCCTGAGTCCCCCCAGCAGTATGTGGGTGCAGATTCTGCATGCTGCTTCATAAGATTTGGGGGACCCTGTTAAGAACCCCTGCTAGAGGAGGAACAGTGAAAGCAGAGTGCCGGGTTCCTTAGATATTTTAAATGGAAGCAGACCAGTTCTGACTTCTGACCATTCTTTTCCTACCAGACCTTATAAAGGGCCGCCTCTATTGGCTGGATTCCAAATTGCACATGTTATCCAGTGTGGACTTGAACGGCCAAGATCGCAGGATAGTCCTGACATCTCTGGAATTCCTAGCTCATCCCCTGGCACTCACAATATTTGAGGTAAGAGGTGTGTCTCACATTTAAGCATATACCTCTGAGTTACTGTAGCAGCTTGGAGAGAAAGAATAGGGGAAGGAGGGAAGGATGGAGGGGCATGACTTGAGAAACCTAAACCTAAACCCGGGCCATCCCCTGAAACCTGGGCCAGTTGACATACTGATTCCTCATAGCATTTTAAGAACCTGAACTTGCTTCTCTTAGAGTTTTACATCTGACGTCCCAACCCAGCCTTAAATAAATTTGATCCATTAAATTGGCAGTAAATAATAATGACCTTAGAGACTGACTCATGTTGATCCTACATGTACATACTAATTTGGGGGTTCTGTTTTAGGATCGTGTCTACTGGATAGATGGGGAAAATGAAGCAGTCTATGGTGCCAATAAATTCACTGGCTCGGAGCTGGCCACTCTAGTTAACAACCTTAATGATGCCCAGGACATCATTGTCTATCACGAACTTGTACAACCATCAGGTATCGTGGGGAAGCAGAGTCCCTCTGGCTACTTTCAGGGCAGCAGCCTGACACAGAGCCCTCTGGGTATCAGCAGCTCCCTAGCAACTCAACTTGCTCCACGATGGAAATTTCCCCCCACTGGACCCTCCCTCCAACCCTTCAGACCTGGTGCTCAGTACAGTCTGACTTACAGGTCAAAGAGCTTCAGAACTTCAGCTTTTAGCTTCCCTCCCAACTGTCAGCCTCCTGACTTTTATATCAGTCCCTCCCATCCCCCTTGGCATTCATTCCTTCTTGCTACACCTATTGCACTAAGCCTCCAAAGTAGCTTTTATGCCATCACCTTTCCCTCTCTCTCCACCATGACACCTCTTGTATGGAACTGTATAGATGCTCAAACACATCTGGGCATGTGGTCTCCTGCTCAGAATACATGACTGGTTCTAGCTAAATGAAACCTCTAAGCCTCCCCGTAGCTGGGTTCCTCCCATCCTGTGGGAGTGAGACAAAGCCAGAAGAGCATGCTTCTCTCCTTCCTCTGAGCCTTGGCTGTAAGCTTTGGACCGATAGTGAAGCTAGGTCTGCTCACTCACCTCTCTCCCTACCTCCTCCCTCCATGCATCTGTGTACAGCATAACTCTTTTCCTACTTCCAAGAAGTTTTCTGGCTCTGTGTGTCCTTAGAGCATGCTGCCTGTACCCCTACTATTTATCCTTCATGAGTATTGGCTTAACTTTAGGGGTTGACAGAGCAATCCTTAGAGACAAGGACTCATGTCTTCAGCATCTAGAACCAAGCTTTATGTATAGCAGGCACTGGAAGACCCATTTTGAAAAGACTTTTCTTTCTGAATAGGTAAAAACTGGTGTGAAGAAGATGTGGAGAATGGAGGATGTGAATACCTCTGCCTGCCAGCCCCACAGATTAATGATCACTCTCCAAAATACACCTGTTCCTGTCCCAATGGATACAATCTAGAGGAGAATGGCCGAGAGTGCCAAAGTAAGGCTTTTTTCCTTTTCAACCATAAGCAGGACCTACAATAGGCAATAGGATAAAACACTAGCTATAATAACTAGTCTGGATTTTAAGAATTCTGTTTTAACTCACTCTTGGAATAAATTAGAGAATGTATCTGCTACCAACTCTACCAAGAGTTCGTGTCATTCCTTGAGGACTGACTTCTAACTCACATAAGATGAGTTTATAGGTGATTATCCACTCCAGCACTCTTGCCTGGAAAATCCCATGGACGGAGGAGCCTGATAGGCTACAGTCCATGGGGTTGCAAAGAGTCAGACATGACTGAGCGACTTCACTTCACATACCGATTTGTACCAATTAGTCCCATAACAGCACTGACCCAGCCAACTTGCAGATTCTTAAAGNGAAAGCCATAACTTGAGTCCTAAATCGCATGTAAAGACCATTATATAAAGATATCCGCTATATTACACTATGACAACCACCATCCTTTGTTCCCAAAAAGACTTATTTTTATTCATAATTAAAAGTTAGACAGCTTAATTTTTGACAATAAACATTTTTCCAGTGCATACATTCAGGAAGTGACTAAATAAAGTTTTGAACCAAGTTTACTTGACTCCAGGACTCTCACATGTAACCAATTTTGACCATTTTTTTCATACCAAATTGAAATCTGCTTTTTCTATTAAATATACTTGGCAAACATTTGATTGCTTGCACTTAATGGTGATGAGCTTGAAAAATGAAACTTATCTATGAAATATTATCATTAGGATATGAAAATCTTAATAGAAAACAAAATAAGCTTTGCTTAATACTTTAAAAAAGAAGAAGAAGAAAAAAAGACATTGAGAAACCAATATAGTAAGGATTCCAGGGCTTCCATGTGGCTCAGTGGTAAAGAATCTGCCTGCCAATGCAGAGGACACAACCTGGATCCCTGATCCATGAAAATCCCACATACCATGAGGCAACTAGGTCCATGCACGACAGCCAGAGAGACTGCACTCTAGATCCTAGGAGCCACAGCTGCTAAAGCCCTGGCACCTTGGGGTGTGTTCTCTGCAACAAGAGAAGTCACTATAATGAGAAGCCTGTGCACCACAACTAGAGAGTAACCCCTGCTTCCATAACTAGAAGAAGGTCCTCACAGCAATGAAGACCAAGCATAGACAAAAATAAATCAATTTTAAAATTCATAATAATTTTAAAATTCATAATTTATGTCCAGGTTTCCTAGAGCTCCATCCTTACTAGGTCAAAATTGTTTGTTGAATCAAATAAACGAATGAACTTTAAAACAATGTGGTCTTCAGTAAGTTTAAAAGTTGCCTTTATGTTCAGAACATACATAGAAACCCCAGATATCAAAGATTTTTTTCAAATTGCTCTTTTTATAAAGAAATTAAGTAGACACTTAAGAACAATAAAAAATATAAGGATAACATTGTATGCTACAGTCCTAAATTTGTCAGAAAAACATTTCATGACATGGGACTCACCAATTTGGTAGCATAAAATACTTAGTAAATATAACTTCATAAAGAAGGATATATTTATAGATAGTTATGTCTACAGTAGACCAGAAGGAGACATTCAAGGGGTGGATTTTGATGAGACAAAGTAATCATTAAAGACTTTTTAATAGCTGGAGAAAGAATGTAAAGGGACTTATATACCAAACACAGGAGGCAGGTCCTGTGATTCTAAGAAAACATTCAGTTATGTTCCACTATGATCTGCAGAGGGTCTCTTCATTTTGTTATTTCACTCAAACATGGCCTTGGTGATAAGGAGAGTCATGAGTTCTGATTCTTCCTTCAGACTGTTATTTAGCCTGTGAACACCATATCATCCCTTATATTTCACATTTTATTAATGTATTCATCAAGTAAGATGATTCACCAAACCACTAACTGGATTTTTAGGTCACATATGCTCAAAAGATGACACATTAAATCCATAGGATCAACTAGTTCTATCAAATGTCAAGCCTGACCTTCGAAAAAGAACATTTTTTATTACATTATTTCAAATGTTCTTGGTCTTCACCCCATAGACAAAAGTGTTGAGGAAATGTGGAACCAGCAGCTAAAGAATGGACAAAGTGATACCTATGTAAGATGAGATATATGTGGTAAATCTATGAGTACAAAATGAGAGAAAAGCAATTCTTCCAGTTTTGGAACTGGAGCTGGAAGAAGATACATATGTGGGGAATACATGTATTAAATGCCTTAAGGCATGCCTCTTTCTGGAGCAGGTGTAAGACAGAGATAAATATTTGTATATAGGACAGGGTGATCAAAATAAGGTCAAAGTCACCAACAATAGCTTCAGGGAGACCATAGAACTCATCAGCATCTCAATGGCAATCCCTACAAGGGCCATATATTCACAGTAAGCATGGGATATTAACTGAGTTCTGTAAAACATAAGATGGCACTTTAGGACAATATGTATGGGAGGAAGACAAAGGCTGCCCGCAGTGTCATGCCAACTCCAATGTCAGTGACTGACTGTTGAGTGAATATGGTAGCACGCCTCAGAGAATAACAGATTGCTACATAGTGGCCCAGAGCCATGGCCAGCAGGACTCCCAATTCAATAACCTGACATGTGTGGATGAGCCACATCTGAAAGAGGCAAGCATCAAATTAGATCACTGACAAGTGAAACCAAAACATTCCAAGCATCTTGGGGACAATGCTGGTGTTAAGTGCAATGTCTGTGGCTCCCAACATGACCAGGAAAATATACAGAGGCTCATGGAGACTGGGTTCAGATTTGATGATGATCAAAAGTAGAGAATTTCCCATCAAAGCAATGATGTACATTGCATAGAATGGAATCCCAATCCAACACTGTAAGGTCAGCACAGAGGGCATAAACACAGTGTCATTCATAATAGACATGGCAGTGTAGGGGTCATCTTAGCGAGGGGGCAACACTGGTCAAACTCAGAATCTCTCTACTCTCACATACCTATGCTATTTTCAGCCAGTCACTCAACTACTGAATGACAGAAATAAGAGAACAGCTTCATTAGCTTATCGTTTTTTTCCAATAATGAGAAAATGACAATATTGAGACCTATGGAAAGTTTCCCCAGTACTCACTTTAGCACAATTATCCCCCCATATTCAGTGACTACCACAGCATAAAAACTGAATATTTGGACTCCTTGCCTATGATGAGGCCCATGTGATCAGGCTTTTTTGTCATGCTCTTCTTCCTATTGCACTCCATCTTCTCTTTTGTTTTTTAATGTTTCATTAAAATCAGAAGAAAAAATGAAAAAGAAAAAAGAAAAAAAAATGAAACAATACATTATACAGAAAGACATCAAAGCCCTTGGGCCCCATTTTTCTTTCCTCTCAGCTTTCTCCCAACTCTTTGCTGTCCTTCACTGTTGCAGGTCTTGTTTCTACAGAACAATCCAGTACTGCAAATAAGATGTCTCCTTACCATGAAATTTCTTCTCAGCAAAGAATTTTCAAATATGAACTTGCTTCAGTGCCTGGACATCAGATAGTCAGTGGCAACTGCATTTTTTTTTTATGACCTTGGAAATTCTGACATAGGACACAAGTCTTATATCTCCACTTCTCAGGCTTTTTTGTGCCTACAGTCCTCGATCTGTCTCTCTACCACATATTCTGCAGTTTGAAAATATTAGTTAATAAAATTAAAAAGGTTAGAAAGTTTGTGATGGAGGAGAAGAGAGTCCTTGGATGTTTCACCAAGAGAGCAATGAAAAGATGCTGATGAGGTTTGGGATAAGCTTGAGTGAATAATGTTTCTTCTATGAAGGCTGAAACACAAAAAATATAGAGTGGTCCTCTTGGAGAGTTGTTCAAGATGTTCTCTGGAGAATAACTAAAAAACACACAGGCACATTCAGGTGGAAGTGTCTTGGGAGTCAGCAGGAACAGAAAAAGAAATTCCCACTGCTGGTCATACACACTGAGGAAACCAGAATTGAAAGAGACATGTACTCCAGTGTTCATTGTAGCACTGTTTATAATAGCCAGGACATGGAAGCAACCTAGATGTCCATCAGCAGACNGTGCCAAAGTAAGGCTTTTTTCCTTTTCAACCATAAGCAGGACCTACAATAGGCAATAGGATAAAACACTAGCTATAATAACTAGTCTGGATTTTAAGAATTCTGTTTTAACTCACTCTTGGAATAAATTAGAGAATGTATCTGCTACCAACTCTACCAAGAGTTCGTGTCATTCCTTGAGGACTGACTTCTAACTCACATAAGATGAGTTTATAGGTGACTATCCACTCCAGCACTCTTGCCTGGAAAATCCCATGGACGGAGGAGCCTGATAGGCTACAGTCCATGGGGTTGCAAAGAGTCAGACATGACTGAGCGACTTCACTTCACATACCGATTTGTACCAATTAGTCCCATAACAGCACTGACCCAGCCAACTTGCAGATTCTTAAAGTCTTAACATTGTCCTCCAGAGAAAGGGTCTGAAATGAGGCTTAAAGAATGCCAGGGTTCCAGGAAAACTTCTGGCCCCAGTGGGTGACATTATCTTAAATGCATACTTAAATGAAGCTTGCATCTTGGTCTCCTGTCCTTAGCTTTTGACTATGTGGCAAATTAAAACTTACATGTTGTGAATTAGGATCTCATAATGTGAGGTTTTTATTAGCATGATACTGAGTCCCTGCAGGGACAAGCTCAGTTTACTGAGAAAGCAATTACAAAACAATTTGACAGTGAAACTAGTATGCCTGGTAATATGGCTTTGAGAGCATTTCTTGCAACTTCCAGGAACCTGGGACTTTGCCTAGAGAGGTCATTAAGTGTGGCTGTATATCTTTCGAATTGTCAAATTCCCAGTGCTTACAGTTCTGCCCAAAGACATGTGTATCTGTGATTTTGCTGAGGTTTCCCTTAGTTTTGACACATCCACCATGCAACTCGGTTCAGCAGTGGTTTATCAATTTCCCAGTACCCACCGCATGGCTTGTCTGGACTAAAGAGCTAGCCACTCTGGAACCTTGGCATTAACCAGGTTCTTGGTTTTATAATTCAGGTACTGCAACTACTGTGAATTACAATGAGACAAAAGATACCAACACAGCAGAAATTTCTCCAACTAGTGGACTAGTTCCTGGAGGTACTGGGTTCAGTACTGCAAACAGTTAATCTCAACTAACAGCCACATTCTGTGTACCTGCCCCTTACATCATTAATGCAGCCTTTAACTCCTCATTCTGCCCCTAATTGGTAACCTGTATTTAAACTCCAAAGACTTAGAACCTGCAGCTCTTAGCCTGACCTGACTTAGTAAGACATCTGTGGGAGAGCTGTTTGTGAAATGGCTATTATAACATGAGACTCTCAAATACTTCTAGACCAGTTGTTCTTGGTATACAATTGGAGTAGATACTGAGCAGCAGTGGTGGATACAAGAGGGCATGAGGCTCTCTACCAGGTGGATGAATTTCTAAGTCTGAATTCAGATCCTCCTAAACTGATTCCCTTCATTCCCCTGTAGGGATCAATGTGACCACAGCAGTATCGGAGGTCACTGTTCCCCCTAAAGGGACTTCTGCTGCCTGGGCCATCCTTCCCCTCTGTAAGTACATTCCCCACACATCTGGATCCAAGGAACTTCATAGATACTGGATGGCTGTTTCTAGTCCATCTAGAGATGCCCTTCCTGTAGCTCCATGTACTCTCACGGCACTCCGGACGCTGAATCACCCTTGCCCCCTCCCCAAGCTGGCATGCTCATTTAAGAGTCCATAACCTTCTCTACAGTTGTGTCCTTAGCGTGGCAACTGGAAGGCATGAATGTTCAGTTGTTATGTACAAGGTGCTCACTGCTTTCTTGAGTTGTTTGTCTGGCTTTATCCCCTTTCATAATAAGTCCATTCCAGTGAAGAGCACTTTTCTGTTCCCCTTCGAAATATGTATAATGCTTCATACAGAGGAGATACATGAGTTCTTAAATGATTTGTTGAGGAGTTATAGAAGGTACATTAAAAATAGTTAAGCCTTTTCAAGCCCAGGGAGAAGAACCTCTAACACTATTCTAGGGCATGTGAAATGTAAGGCACTATGCTACAGTGGTCTCTTTATCCTAAATTATGAGATTCCAAGCTTAGCTAACTCACCAGGAGGACCATCTGAAGAACTCTCCAGAAGCCTGGGGAGGAGCCAAGGACTCCACAACTGCCCAGATGGAGGTGTCTAGCTATGCATCAGAGTGTATAGAACAACACAACCTCTGGTCTGAACTTGTTTTAAGCTCCTACCCCATTTATATTCTAATTTCTAGTCATCCCAGCTTCCTAAAACATGAAGAGTTTATTAGTTAACAATCATGGATTCTTTAGCATCCTCCTTTTTTGTATGTTTTGAGACTAGACCTTGGTTAGTGACCTTCTAACTTTTTTTCAGTGCTCTTAGCAATGGCAGCAGTAGGTGGCTACTTGATGTGGCGGAACTGGCAGCATAAGAACATGAAAAGCATGAACTTTGACAATCCTGTGTACTTGAAGACCACTGAAGAGGACCTATCAATAGACATTGGTAGACACAGCGCTTCTGTTGGACACACGTACCCAGCAGTAAGTCAGCTCTGTGTCTTTAGGTACATGACTTGCAGTCAGACATTTTAGAAGGGAGCCCACAACACAAGCTGTGATTGCCTGGGCTGGAAAGAGCCATTAGAACCATGGAGTCACCAAATATTGGGTTGGTCAAAAAGTTTGTTTGGTTTTTTCATAAGTTATTATCAAAAAACCCAAACAAACTTTTTGGTCAAGCTGGTACTTCATCTACTCCGTGAAGATTAGACAGTCTAGCCTGTTAGAATTTAAGTCAGTTGAGAACTGTCTACCCTGAACAGAATGACAAGTCAACTTGAGGACATCATTGTAAAATTTAACTTATTTGGGGTTATGGAAGCTACATGTAAATATTAGCATGAACCAAAGATCTCCTTTTTGAACTTAAACCAGGTGCCTATAGGGTGGATGACTTAAAGTCAGTGTATTGAGCAAGGTACGTTTAGCCAAGATGACCAAATGCTTGAAAATCACCTATCCCACTTCATAGAGCTACTCTTCCTTTCAACACTGGTGTCAGTCACTTGATCTTCAATTGAAACCAACATGGATTGTTTAGCCTTCACTTTTGGAACAGTCTGGACAAAACAAGTGCAGAGCTCTGGTGAAGCAAGAGTGGTAGTCAGTTCACGCCACATGTGTGTCTTTTCACATTTTTACCCACAATCTAAGATCATTCAGGAGAATAGGCAGAATCAGTCACACTATTTTCTCTCTCTACCCCGTAAATATAGTTGAATTCAAGTGCATTAGTGATGCAACTCAGTACAGTTTGGGGTCTGGCTTCCCTTCTGGGCACCTTTGGTCTCTGAATGAACAACTCAAAAACAAGGTTTGCTTTAGAAAATGAAGTTGCTACCAACAAAGGAATCACCAAATTCACTCCATGCTTTTTCTGTTCCACAGATATCAGTTGTAAGCACAGACGATGATCTAGCCTGACTTCTGAGACAAGTCACGACCTTTGAGGTCTGAACCAGTGAAACCCCCCACTTTGGAATGGTAACCAAGCCAGCAGCTGAAGCCTCTTTCTTCCTCCCATCTGGAAGAACATCAAGATATCTTTGCGTGGATCAAGCTTGTATACTTAATCATTTTTATATTACTTTTGTAAATATTCCCATCCACATTCTCCTTCAGTTTTGGATGTGGTTACCAAAAGTATCTGTAACCCTTGAATCTCTAGACAGTATTGCCACCTCTGGCCAAATATGCACTTTCCCTCGAAAGCCATATTCCAGCAACGAAACTTGTGCTATAGTGTATACCACCTGTACATACATTGTATAGGCCATCTGTAAATATCCCAGAGAACAATCACTATTCTTAAGCACTTTGAAAATATTTCTATGTAAATTATTGTAAACTTTTTCAATGGTTGGGACAATGGCAATAGGATAAAACGGGTTACTAAGGTGAAATTGCCAAAAAAAAAAATTTGTAAACTAATTTTGTACGTATGAAATCTTTGACCTCAATGGAGGTTTGCAAAGACTAAGTGTTCAAACTACTGTACATTTTTTTTCCAAGTGCTAAAAAAAAAATTAAACCAAGCAGCTTAACCATGGTTTGTGCCTATTCCTCTAGGATGAACTTCTATAAATAGCCTGAGTAGTATCAGGTGTTCTAACTAAATATATGAGCTCTAGATCTTGATGTTGTATAATGAAGCCTATAATATGGCTTGTTTCTCTTACAATTAAGTACTAAAAGAATGAGGTACCACTTAATACTTGCCTACCCAAATATTTCTTGTTTGGTAAAAGAAGCTAGTTTAGCCGGTACCTAGAACCCTTTGAGGAAATTTCCTGCTCCAATTAGTTTCCTGATCCAGTAACATATGCTAAAGATTTCTTTCTGTACTTGTCTCAGATTTCCATGTCCTAAAATTATGTATCATTCAAGGAAAAGTGCCTTCCAATGCATGGGTAAGAACTTTCTTCTTTTACACATCTACACCATCGGCCCTGAAGACAGCTAGGGAGTTAACAGTCAGTGCCATTTTTGAACAGTCTAAAGCAGTGGTTCTCAGTGGGGTTAAGGTCAGCATCTGCATCTAGGAACTTGTTAAACATGCACATTCTTAGGCCCTACTCTGGACCTGCTCAATCAAAAGCTCTGAGAGCAAGGTCCAGGAATACGTGTTTTCAGAAGCCCTTCAGGTGATTCTGATGTAAACTAATATTTGAATACCACTATTTTAAAGTGACTTCATGGAGAATCTATAAGGTGATCTAATCTGTCAGGCTTGCTGGCATAGAATGAATTCCTTCTATGGACAATTTTCAAAACATTTAATATGAAGAGTAGAAAAGGACACTGAGTAGAAGAAAAAGTAGCAGACAATTTGTGTAAGATTTCCATCAGCTGGGCCATTTCTTTCTCTTAAACCTCAGGAAGCCAGCAAGCAAGGGAAGAAACAAAGCTTTAACCCTGGGAAGATGCTCCAAGCCCAAAGCAAGGTGACAGTCCACTGCAGAAGGAGCTGCAATCTTTGCAGATTGATCGGTGCAGTAGCCAAAGGAGAAGAGAAGAGATTTTTGAATAGCTAAATGGATCAGTGGATGAGTCAGAGTCCACTTGCATATGGAATGTAAATAAGACAGTTGTCCTTTGGCTTGTGGCTTAGGTGAAGAGATCAGTAATCCTAGATGAGAAGGTGCTTCTGTCATCTTATTTAAGAGATACCCTCTTGTGAGTCCAGTCAAATGGATGAACTTTCTTCTTTTACACATCTACACCATCAGCCCTGAAAACAGCTAGGGAGGTAAGAGTCAGCACCATTTTTGAACAGTCTAAAGCAGTGGTTCTCAGTGGGGTTAAGGTCAGCATCTGCATCATCTAGGAACTTGTTAAACACGCACATTCTATAAACAGCCTGAGTAGTATAAACAGTAATTCTGGTGTGGACCTTTTTTGTGGGGGTGTGGAGGTCAAGCACATAGAGGAAAAGGATGAAGTTGTAATGGTAGGCATCTCTGCCTGCCACCTGTTGCTTCATCTGCAAATAGTCATTACACTAAACAGGATGTGGCCTGCTCCTGTGAGGCGTCAGGAGCGTCTGTTCTGTAAGTAGGTGAGCATTCATCCTATGTACACTCTAAAGGCCATTTGGTTGACTGGGACTTTGAGCTTGTTCTTGTATAAAACCCATTGATAGGTTTATTCATTTAGAGCAAAACAGAATTCCTTCCTTGGAAGCTTAAAGATACCAGTGTTTCCCATTACAAGGATTATACAATATTAGTCCACTATAAAGCCCAAAGCCATAGATTTTAAGAATAAACCCAAGCAGATCCTCCATCATCTCCTGGATTCCAGTCCCTGGTAGGACTTCCAGGTTTTAGGTCCCAATTCCCAACCTTCAAAGAGTCTATAGCATCTCATTCTTTCACCTTGCTCTCTACATAAGTAACCAAGGACAGAAACTCTGCCTTAAGAGGTGCATACTCACTTGAAGAAATGTGGTAACTAAATATTTCTATGGAAATTAGAACAGTTACATGGCTAATCAATTCAGCATGAAGTAATAGTTCATGGGAGACTAGAGCCTTGTGCATCGGGAGCCACACAAGAACTTTAAGACTCCAATGTAAAACCTATTGGCATGAGTTTGCTATGTCTCTAGAGTTTAATATGGGAAATGAGAATTAATTAAGAGGTAAAGTATGAAGCTTAGCAGACACTAAAGAAGGATGTTTGAAGTTAAATGAGCCTGTCATGCAAGTCACAGAAAGGAAGCCCTCTAGAGACTTTACCAACTGCTATGAAGACTGATGATAAACAGATCTGTGGCCTCTGGTAGAGAAATTCAGTCAAGGTTTTGAGTCCAAATCTTTAAATGGCCTTTGCAAGCTATCTGTTTGGTAAGAAATATTCCTAGTTGTTCAGTCAGCTCTTAAAACATTCTTATAGCTATTTTAAAGCCTTGGTATTGTTTCCAATCCTCTGGTGTTCTATTCTTGATGAACACAAGGCAAAAAACTGGACTTCAACTTTGACACTTGTTTCTGTTCCTTATATCTTTGGAAATCTGATAACCCTTCTCAAAAAATGAGAAGACAGGCTTTAAATAGCAAAGATATAGGGCATTGGAAGAAGTGCCTCTTCAGTTAACACTTAGAAACAGAAGACCTAAATTGAAGACTACCTTTTAACTATCCTCATGCCCAAGCAGAAGATTCGGAGGGGGGTATGTGCCTATGTCATGCAGTCTAACTGGAGTAATTTCCTAGAATTCTTACCTTGGGAAGCAGTTTATTATTTTGAACCCAAGAGAAGTTGGAATTCTTGCTTTTAATGGTGGGGAAGCTCTTAAAACACATCTACACTTTTGCTGTAGCAACTTACATCCAAGAATGAGGAATACAACCTGTTGGTCTTTATCACTCATTTGGGGCCCTCAGCTTCAATGGACCTAAATTGTGGAAGTTCTGGAAAACATAAAAGTTGATCTTCACAACAACCTGAATAGGTAAGTATTANGTGGATTCTTTCCCACTGAGCCACCAGGGAAGCCCAAATTATTAATAGCCTTTCCTTTTTCTGAAGAACTTTTCCAAAAGTTTTTACCCAAATTGTCCTTCTTTCCTCAACTGAAGATGGCTCAGTCACCGCTTTCTGGGAACCAGATCTGGATACATCAAGTTGAAAGAATAAGAGACGCCCCATTTCTGCCATTTTTAGAGGTCAATTTAGTGTCTCATCACAGGCAGCCAATATTTCACCCTCTCAAACCCTGCCTCTCCACCTCTCAAGAGAGAAATGAAAATCTAAGCCACTATTACCAAGGAATGTTGGGCCAGAGCTTCATCCCTGAGGATGACAGAGAACAGGCCCTGAAGGGAGGAAGCCCCAGGGGGACAGGACAAGGCAGGCCTTGACAAGCAAGAAAAATCATTTTGATACATTCTGCTCATCAGCTCTTAAGAAGTCTGTATTGAAACTCATTTATGATAAGGCTAAATTTTTTGTGAGCCTTTAAGCTAGATAATCCATCTGAAACTTTCCAACCAATGGCTCCTCAATGTTTGGGTGCTAAACCTTGAAACTGGCACAGGGAGTAATGAGAAGAAAATAAGGAAATTGAGGGAAAGAGAAACTGTTAAAAAAAAAAAAGTCTCTAAGGGACTTCCCTGGTGCAGGCAATGAATGCAATGCAAGGGGATGATCTCTGGTTAGGGAACTAAGAGCCCACATGCTGTAAGTGAAGTTGCACAGTCGTGTCCGACTCTTTGTGATCCCATGGACTGCAGACTACCAGGCTTCTCCGTCCATGGAATTTTCCAGGCAAGAGTACTGGAGTGGGTTGCCATTTCCTTCTCCAGGGTCTTTTCCTAACCTATGGATTGAACCCAGGTCTCCTACATTGCAGGCAGACGCTTTACCATCTGAGCCACCGGGCAAGCCCCACATACTGTGCAGTACAGCCAAAAAAAAATTTTAAAAAGCTCAACAGAGAGTCCTTAATGAACTTAAGATTCACTTAATGAATGAAGTGTTGAGTGAATACCAGCTTTGCAGCGAAAGAAATGTAAATGTGGGTGTTTCCTACTCCACTAGACTAGCTGCAGTCATGGGTAAGCTGCTTACCACCCAAACTTTGTCCTTCTCTTAAAATCCTAACCTCTACTTGCATAGAGTGTTCCTAAGGGAAAAAGGCAACATTTATAACATGCTGTACTCAAATAACAGCTGCTATTTCCTTTCCAGTGCCAAAAAATTGTAATTTATTTCTCCAAAAAATACAGTTCATTTTTTTTAAAGTAAAGTTAAAATTCTTCACTTGTGTCTGTTTGGAGATCTGATTTTGGTCATACTAATCCTATATGCAAGTGCTCCCTCTGAGGTCTCCCCTTGAAATTCTAGCCTTTGGAAATCTTTTTCATTCCAAGAAATCAAGATTAATGGTGTTGTACCTATGAGCTCTGCAGAAACCCTCATATGTGTGACCTTCTGCTGATTAAAGAGCCAAAATGACTAATTCAAGTTCACTATTTATACACAGAAGTCTGTTTAACCAGTGGGGGAAGAAGATATTAAACTTTGCACTGCTCCAGAAGGTGAGATTAGGTTGATCTTTGGACTTATCATGCTAAGCTAATGTGATGGGCCGGTAATCTGAGAAATGTGGAAGAACACTAAATTGCAGGTTTGAATATTTAATTAGTGCTCTAGGCTCTTATTTAGAGGAATTTCTTGCCTACTGGTTGATTGAGGACAGAGTATGGTTTAAACCCATTGTCATTTATGTTTTCTTAAATTCACCCATTTACAAGTGAAAGTTAGGCTGAGAATAATTCTTTAAAACTAAAAGCAAATTTGCCTTTTTACCTGACCCCAAACAATGAGTACTGTGATTTCCCAAAAAGGGCTTATAAATGCTGGAGGATGATTTTAGATAATTAGATAAGAACAGACATTTTTCCACTGGCTTCAGGGGACCTACAGGACAGTTTCAGAAAGGTTCTAGAACTTTATAATTGGCATATCCTAAATTGATCATGAGAGATTGCAGCCAAAAAATTAAAAGATACTTGATCCTTGGAAGAAAAGCTATGCAAACCTAGACGGTATATAAAAAAGGAGAGCCATCACTTGACCAACAAAGGTCTGTTTAGTCAAAGCTATGGTTTTTCCAGTAGTCATGTACAGATGTGAGAGTTGGACTAGAGAGAAGGCTGAACACCAAAGAACTGACACTTTCAAACTGTGGTGCTATAGAAGACTCTTGAGAGTTCCTTGGACACCAAGATCAAACCAGTCATTCTTAAAGAAAATCAACCCTGAGTGTTCATTAGAAGGACTGATGCTGAAGCTCCCATGTTTTGGCATCTAATGTGAACCTCCGACTCACTGGGAAAGACCCTAACACTCAGAAAGACTGAAGGCAAAAGGAGAAGGGGGCATCAGAGGATGAGATGGTTAGATACCATCACCGACTCATTGGACATGAGTTTGAGCAAACTCCAGGAGATAGTGAAGGACAGGGAAGCCTGGCGTGCTGCAGTTCATGGGGTCGCAAAGAGTTGGACGTCACTGAATGACTGAACAACAACAAATTGATCATCAGTTTGGAGGAAATACAAGTTCTTGAACTTTTAATGAAAACGAGGAAGGATGTATTTGAACCAAATTTTTCAAAAGATACCTCTACACACACATACACACTTCATTTGTCCTTATTTCATTTATTTGTTCAATGCTGCCTATATGCCAAGCTTTGTTCTGGATTCTGGGGAATGAGTGGAGAACAAGACAACCAAAAGCCCCGTTGTTCATGGTGCATTCTAACTGGAAGCCAGGAATAGGACAGACATTAATAAGTCAGGTAGTGATAAGAACTCCAGAGAAAAACAAAACAGAGCAGGGGAGTAGAGAATGAAAGAACGAGCTATTTTAGAGACAGCAGTCAAAGAAGCCCTCCAAGAAAGTGGCTTGGGCAGAGAACCTGGTGGAAGCAAGGGAGTAGCCCACTGAGGACACTGCAGAAGTCCTGAGGCAGGAGCCTTCTTGTCTCATCTATGAACAAGCAAGATGGCCAGGGAGGTAGCGGTGACCAAGACCGACAGGGAGGGGAGAAGGGAGCAGCAAAAGCCGAGTGATACAGACTTCACAGGCTGTGGTGGAGATTTGGGATTTCAAGTGATGGGACAAGTTGAGAGGGTTTGGGGGTAGTGGAGGTACATCCCATTTTAAAAGGATCATTCTGGCTGCTTTGCTGAGAATAGGCGGCAGGGAGGCAGGGGTGGAAGCAGGGAGATAAGTTAGGAGACTATGGCAGTAGACAGGTAGACGGCCATGGCTTGGGCAAGTTTGGTGGGGATGAAAGAAAGCTCTAGTCTGTATGCGGCCGGTCAAGGCAGGGTGGGGGCGCAGGGTACGTGCACAAGCTGCCTCCCTGGAGGGGAGAATGTGTTATAATATTTGGTCCCCACATTCAGGAAAAGCTCACTGGTTGTCATCTCAACTGTACTCTCTTTCCTGCTGGGTATCAGCCTGGCTGCACCCTGACTGGGCAGGGATGACAGGGATGACAGGCATGACCACAGCATCAGTGGAAACACTCAACGAGGCTGCATGGAAGCTAAGGGGAATGCCGTGCTTCTCCTCCCTGACAAGCAAGAAGAACAGAAGAGCCTGGAGCATAAATTCCAGTCTGCACAAATACACATGATTCACCCATTCAAAGGGAGTCCTCCTATCTGCTAGAGTCCTTTTCTGTACAGAGTTCTGTGCTGGCTCTTGAGCAATTTCCTGTACAGATATGTGTGCTATAGTCACACAGTTTTTCAATGTAATGGGTCTAGATAGGATCCAGCATTTTCCATCTATCCAACCACCATGTATGTTCCCTGTTACCTGTCTGGTCTCTAAAGGCATTAGATTATCGAAACTACTTCCCCCAGGAAATTTCAGGATCCAGGTATTTGTCAGTTGAGAGGGATCCCAGTGTCATTGAGTTGGATACTTGCCTGATACAATTGGTAACAAGTCCCCATAGGGAAAAGTGTGTGTGTGTCTCAGTCACATTAGACTCTTTGTGATCCCAGAGACTGCAGCCCTCCAGGCTCCTTTCTAACTGGGATTCTCCGGGCAAAAATAATGGAGTGGGTAGCCATTTCCTCTTCAAGGGGATCTTCCCCACCCAGGGATTGAACCCATGTCTCAAATGTCTGCCTATATTTACCCAGCAAGGAGAACGCATTCTTCAATGTCCTATGCAGTCACCCACAGAGTCACAGTTACTCACCTAATAAGCCTAGAAATTCAACAAGAGTTTGAGTCTTAATATAAAAAAAAAAAAGAGGAAGAAGGATATTCTGTTTTGGAAGACAAGACCCCCCTAAGACCCCAAATCTGAGAAAATGTATATACGTGTATATATATATATATACACACACACATACATATTTTTTTTTAATAGTGTAAGGTCTTTCCTCTTTCAGAGGAAAAGTTNTGTGGTGGAGATTTGGGATTTCAAGTGATGGGACAAGTTGAGAGGGTTTGGGGGTAGTGGAGGTACATCCCATTTTAAAAGGATCATTCTGGCTGCTTTGCTGAGAATAGGCGGCAGGGAGGCAGGGGTGGAAGCAGGGAGATAAGTTAGGAGACTATGGCAGTAGACAGGTAGACGGCCATGGCTTGGGCAAGTCTGGTGGGGATGAAAGAAAGCTCTAGTCTGTATGCGGCCGGTCAAGGCAGGGTGGGGGCGCAGGGTACGTGCACAAGCTGCCTCCCTGGAGGGGAGAATGTGTTATAATATTTGGTCCCCACATTCAGGAAAAGCTCACTGGTTGTCATCTCAACTGTACTCTCTTTCCTGCTGGGTATCAGCCTGGCTGCACCCTGACTGGGCAGGGATGACAGGGATGACAGGCATGACCACAGCATCAGTGGAAACACTCAACGAGGCTGCATGGAAGCTAAGGGGAATGCCGTGCTTCTCCTCCCTGACAAGCAAGAAGAACAGAAGAGCCTGGAGCATAAATTCCAGTCTGCACAAATACACGTGATTCACCCATTCAAAGGGAGTCCTCCTATCTGCTAGAGTCCTTTTCTGTACAGAGTTCTGTGCTGGCTCTTGAGCAATTTCCTGTACAGATATGTGTGCTATAGTCACACAGTTTTTCAATGTAATGGGTCTAGATAGGATCCAGCATTTTCCATCTATCCAACCACCATGTATGTTCCCTGTTACCTGTCTGGTCTCTAAAGGCATTAGATTATCGAAACTACTTCCCCCAGGAAATTTCAGGATCCAGGTATTTGTCAGTTGAGAGGGATCCCAGTGTCATTGAGTTGGATACTTGCCTGATACAATTGGTAACAAGTCCCCATAGGGAAAAGTGTGTGTGTGTCTCAGTCACATTAGACTCTTTGTGATCCCAGAGACTGCAGCCCTCCAGGCTCCTTTCTAACTGGGATTCTCCGGGCAAAAATAATGGAGTGGGTAGCCATTTCCTCTTCAAGGGGATCTTCCCCACCCAGGGATTGAACCCATGTCTCAAATGTCTGCCTATATTTACCCAGCAAGGAGAACGCATTCTTCAATGTCCTATGCAGTCACCCACAGAGTCACAGTTACTCACCTAATAAGCCTAGAAATTCAACAAGAGTTTGAGTCTTAATATAAAAAAAAAAAAGAGGAAGAAGGATATTCTGTTTTGGAAGACAAGACCCCCCTAAGACCCCAAATCTGAGAAAATGTATATACGTGTATATATATATATATACACACACACACATACATATTTTTTTTTAATAGTGTAAGGTCTTTCCTCTTTCAGAGGAAAAGTTTTTGTGTGTTTTTTTTAAGTAAGGTGAGTCTCTGAAGGGCACCCAAGCATGTCACAGAATAGAAGCCAAATATTAACGAACAGCGTAGAAACAGAAAACAAGCTCTTGGCAGACGTCAGCACCAGCACCTGTTTTCATTCAGAAAAGAGAACCAACCTTTCCCATCCAACCTTTCCCATCTGAGGATCCAGCCACCTCAGGACAGGACAAGGCCGGGCTAGAGGCTACGTGCCGTTCTCCCCGGCTTCTCCCTCCTCTGCAGCCGGCACTGCGTTCCCAGCTCTCTGTGCACTGTCTCCATTAGGAGGCAGATAAGATTCCCACGGGCCTAGTGAATCGTGCCAACTCACCAAACATGGCACGCCGGTTGACATGGACTCTCTAGTTCTCTCCAGAAATCAGTGACATGAAAGTGCAAAAAAAAGACAAGTTAAAACCCAAAGTAACTGTTGTTTCCTTTGCCTTGGCAGGAGGGCTGGAAATGTCTTGGGAATTGAAATTTTTATACTGCTGCGAGAGAAGGGAAATCTTTGGAGAGGCCGAAGGAGGTCCTGGGCTGGGTTTGGGGAGTGAGGGATAGATTGATGAATTGCTCTGCCTTCTAGAAATAGAGGCCTCAGGAGGGGGTGGGGAAGTGCTGGGAATCAGGGAGGCGGAGAAGGCGGGGCTACCAGCTGCATGCTCCGATTGCTGGACACCAGGAACACCTAACAGGCAATTGGAGACAGCTGACAGTTTCTGCCCTGTGAACACTGCAGTCTCTCCAGCCCTTCAGTAAAGTGTGTAGCACATGCTTCACATCACCTGTGAGTGGCTTTTGATGAAAGTCTTGGAAAGTCAGTCTCAGATGCAAATTGACTTGACAGCAGAACAGGGACCTATAGAACAATCCAGTA
This sequence comes from Neotragus pygmaeus, assembly GCA_006410875.1. Taxonomy (NCBI): domain Eukaryota; kingdom Metazoa; phylum Chordata; class Mammalia; order Artiodactyla; family Bovidae; genus Neotragus; species Neotragus pygmaeus. Next base: position 638,898 of record SJYV01031858.1, on the reverse strand, counting down.
ACTGTACTGAACTAAGTGGCTGCCAGAATTTAGAAAGCAGAAGCCCCCTGGGACCCTTAGAACTCTTTAGTGGGAACCATGGACTTTCTACACAATCTGGGATGTAAGTTCAAGCCCATAGTATCTGGAGCTTAAGGGCCAGAGTCACTGCAAGTGATGCTACAAATGATACCATGTAATAGGTGGGGTTTGGTGGCTTTTAGATGATGTGAGCTCAGCATTCACTAGCCAGTGTACAGAACTGATCATAGCAACAACCTATAAGGGGCTTGGAGTATTTTAAATCACGGAGTCACTTTTTCAAACTGCCAATATGACTGTGGCACTCCCTATCTTAGATGACCACTTGCTGTCGACAGAATGAAAGCTGGAGTCCTCCAGCTCAGGCTCGAGACCACCATGACCTGACCTCTGCTACTCCGTTCTCCTGTGATCCCCCAGGCTAAACTTCATGCTCCAGTAGCACTGAACTGCTTGTGACCCCTGCCCTGCTCCACAAACGGCTGCTTCCCATGCAAAGCTGAGTCTCGCTCAAGCTCTTCCCTCTGCTTTGCGTGCTCTTCTCTCTCCTCACTTGGCTCTTATTCTTCTTCTAAGACTTAGTTCACACATCATCTTCTCCAGGAAACCTTTCCTGCTGCTCCAGTTTGGCTCATGTGTCTCTTATCAACCCACATATAATTCCACAAGAGCATGTACAATTCTTATGTAGAGATTATCTACTTTTATGTGTATAACTTCCTGATTGAATGAAATAAAAGCTTCTCTAACGTAAGAATTTAGTCTTGGTAATCTTTGTCCCCCTACCCTCATCCCCACCAGGGTGTATAGCATGAAGTGGGGCACTTCTTAACACGAATACCATTCATTAAACTTAATCCCACAAATGCAGGCAAGATTTTGTAAAAGAGCATACCAGCCTTCAGGTGAGTGTAATCTCAAAGAAATATCCTTTAGAGGTCATTTACCTTTGCCAACATATACACCGCACACAAATTAGAGGTCCTTTTATGAATTTAAGTTCAGGGAGCACAAGGCTGTTTTTTAGTCACATATTTTGCTCACATAATACATCTTACATCTTTGAGTGTAGACTGAATATTTTGAAACAGCAAAAATCATTGAGTAGGGACTTTCCTGCAGGTCCAGTGGCTAGGACTCCTCACTCTCAGTGCAGGAGGCCTGGAATTGATCCCTGGTCAGGGAATCAGATCCCATATGCTACGACTAAGAGTTCATATGCTGCAACTTTAGATTCTGCATGCCACAACAAAGATTGAAGGTCCCGTGTGCCACAGCTAAGAGCCGGAGCAGCCAAGTAAATAAGCAAACTCATTGAGTGTTCTGCTAGGGACCACAGTAATTTGTCATGTTGGTTAAAAACCTTTA
>SJYV01031858.1:547726-637011 GCA_006410875.1 Neotragus pygmaeus | reverse complement strand
GCGCCGCAGCCATCCTAGCGAGGAACTCATACAGAACATATTCAAGCCAACAGCACCATCTTTGAAATAAACACATAACCAGCCCAGGGAATTACACCTAGGTTACTATATACTGCTGAAACTATTTTAAAAGTTATTCTGTTACTGTTACTTCATTTTAGCATTTAGAATTAATTTGCCAACACACAACTTAAATAACACGTGTACAAAAAAGCTCAGTCCCACAAGCCTGCGTGTATTCGTGGGAAAGTGTTATGAAATTGTGGAGTTCCGATCTTTAGTTTTGCCACTTACTTGCTTTACAATCCTGGTAACTTCTCTTCTAGCTCCAAGACTCCATTTCTTCATCTGTAAAATGAGTCAATGATAAAATCCGACTTAATTGTCAGAGAGTTGAAAGTCAACACTCACAAAGCCTGTGACTTACTAAGCATTACTACACACACAGAGGATTCTGGGTGCTCTGGAACACAGATGATTGGAATGAAGCCTTTCTTATTTATAGTTAAGTAGCAAGGCAAAGCTGTGCTCAAATGTTGCAAACAGACAGTAAGCTCTCTGATTGCTAGGAGATGGAGAAATCTGGGGGGCTGCCTTGGTGTGAAAAAGGAGGGATTGTTTTTGTGTCCATTAGAGCGGGGCCAACCTCTCCAATCTCTGGAACACGGACCAGTACCTCCTATCAGATCAGTGGCGGCATTAGTTTAGAAATAAAGTGCACAATAAATGTAATATGCTTGAATCATCCTGAACCCCCACCCAGCCCCAGTCCTTGAAAACATTGGCTTCCACAAAACTGGTCCCTGGTGCCAAAATGATAGGGGACCGCCGCATTAGGGTACAATTTTTTTAAGAATCACACCCCTTGTTAAGTCTGATAAAACCAAAGGATCTGCCCAGAAAAAAAAAGAAAACCTACATTTCATTTCAGGGATCCTTGTATCTCCTTGTGCCTACCTATGGATTCTAAAAATGTCCACTCTACCCCAGGGCACGAGTCTCTGGTTTATACATTTAAATAAATGCACATTTCCCATGACTATCTCCTTTTCCCTAAGATTCTACACATATGTACTCTGAGATATCATCAATTATGACTTTCTCAGGGTATATGCCCAGTAGTGTGAGGTGATACCTCATTGTAGTTTTGCTTTGCATTTATCTAGTAATGAGTGGTGTTGAGCATATTTTCATGTGTTTATTAACCATCTGCATGTCTTCTTTGGTGAAATGTCTATTAAGTCTTCTGGAGGTGGGATGGGATGGGATAAGGTGGGAGGTGGGAGGAAGGTTCAAGAGAGAGGGGACATATACATACCTATGGCTGATTCATGTGGTTGTATGGCAAAACCAACACAATTTTGTAAAGCAATTATCCTCCAATTAAAAATAGATTTTTGAAAAATAGTGTATTAATGGATAGAAGTAATTAATACCTTATTTAATAACAAAACCTAACAGATTTTTCTATCTGCAGAGCTATAATATTAGGGAGTTGATTTACAAAATACTCATCACCAGGAATATAATGTTAGCTTGCCCTGTGTTACATATCAGGTGTGTGTATTTTGAGTTCTGCAAACAAGGAATTGCTTTGTCACCGTATCTGTGTTTCACTCAAGAGAGGAAGTGTGCCATTAATAGTAAAATTGGGGAGACAGAGTTAAGAGATTTCAGTTCTGATTTTAGTTTTGCCACTCACTTGCTTTGTAATCCTAGTAAATTCCCTTTCATCTCCAAGCCTCCACTTTTTTTTTAACCTGTAAAATGAGTCAATGATAAAATTTGACTAAGTCACTTCACCAGAAGAGATAATAAATGGGTCCTATCTCAATGTGAGTTGTTCTGTTGTTGTTTTTTTTTCCCCAGGGCTGTTTGGAAAAAAAAAATTGCCTTATGTACATTTCGCAGGTTCACTTGCCAGAAAGAAATTTTATTGAAGCTTGACATCACAGACTTTTAGTTTACAATGAAAATCACTATTCACGATCACCCATATTGACAACGCCAAGTCATTCACACTGATGACAAATGAAAGGCATTCCCTAATTCATTGAATCTTCCATTGAGGTCAGTTGTGTCTCCCTCCCAAAAGCATTGTATTACATTAGAAAGGTGTACCTGCTTTACTAATACATAGGCATTGTTTGAGTTGCAATGTAGAAGAAAATGCTGAATGATTTTCTCATAAAATTATATTTGAGGAAGTATTTTGCACTCATGAATTAAAAATAGCTTATAAAATATGATGGCTTCAATCTTAAAACAAATTCCTCTTGTTATTTTTGCAGTTTGAGTTACTAAGCTCCTTGGTTGGCACTGGCCTGTCCTATCCCAAGAGCTGATGCAATAAAGTGAAACTCATTGAGAGTGGCTGTTGCAATTAGATGATCAAGTTGCAATACTGTTCTTAAAAAAAATTAGTTAACAGTGTAGAAGGAAATATGTAGAATATCATGCCCAGAGATGGTGCTTGTTCAAAATGACAACAAATTTACAGCAAATTTATAGAGCTGTGTTATGAACAAGTCCTTAAGATTTGTATTTCTTTTATGAGTCCTTAAACCATAAATAAAATCTGAAATAATCACTTTCCTAAAAAAAAAAAAAAAAAACTCCAGTAATTTTTAAAATGTTGCACTATAACTCTGGTTTGGGCATTTTTTAAAGCCAGACTGGACTTGAATGAGAAACCCTGGACACCAAGAGTAGTTTTTCAGTGATAGTATTTGTATCACTCCAGTGCACCGGCTTGCAAAGAGTTGGACACAACTGAGCGACTTCACTTCACTTCAGAGCATCTCCAGGCTTTCCAAGTGGCTCAGTGGTAAACAATCTACCTGCAATGCAGGAGATGTGGGTTTGATCCCTGGGTCGAGAAGATTCCCTGGAGAAGGAAATGGCAACCCATTCCAGTATTCTTGCCTGGGAAATCCCATAGACAGAGGAGACTGACAGGCTACAGTCCATGGATTCTAGCTGAGCACCCATGCACAGAGCCTCTCTGTAAGGAAAGCCACCTGCTGTCTATGCGCAGTTTCCATCAAATGGAGTCACTTCCATTTTAATGTGAGGAATTCCCTCAAGCTTGTGAAAAATCTAGCAAAGCTTTATCTGCAGGAATTTTGGAAATTAAAATGTTTTTCCTGCTGCTTTTCTCTAGGCTTTCACTGCCAACATATCTCCTGCCCACAGCTGCCAGATTCATCTTCCCAAAACACACTTTTCAGACATCATCTTTTTTACCATGGGAACCACTGAAGGTTTCAGAGTGAAGGCCAAGCCCTTGAGCCTAGTAGTTAAGGTTCTCTTAATGGCTTTTCTACTAAACTCAACCAAATGTTCAAGAAGGAAATAGTACTATTTTTCGCAATCATTTCCAGAAAATTAAAGAGGAAGGTGTATTTCCCAAGCCATTTCAAAAGATTCCGATACCAAAACCAGGCAAATATTACGAGAACATATCAATAATCCTCATGAACATTCTAAACAGAAGGGAAGGGGGCAGGGTACAATCTTTAAAAGAGTGACATAGTGAAAGGACATAACGAAACTGGTTAGAACCAGCTAGGTCCTGATGCGGGAAGATTCAACTTCCAATAGACCTTGAGCCTCATTATATGCTCACTGTAATGCTTTAGTGTTCTAAATGACACACCTACCAGTGAGGTGATGGCCCAATTCCTGGAAATTCGTTTGGGTGATGGCCCAATTTGAGTTATGGCCCAATTCCTAGAAATTTCCACTCCTTCCCCAAAAGAGCTAGAATAATCCTACCACTTATTAGCCTATGAAATTGCCCAGCCCATAAAATCTAACCACATGTTTCAAGGCCTCTTGCCTTCTGAGATGGCCCACACACTGTCTATGGAATATGGTTCTCCCAAGGCCATTCTTGTCTTTTGAGACCAGCTGCATTCTGTCTATGGAATGTGTATCTCTAAATAAATCCAGTTCTCACCTATCAGTCTCTCGCTAAATTCTTTTTGCCACAAGACATCATGAACCTGAGCTTCATTAAGTCCTGAGACCAGGTGTGTGAGCTCATATAAAAGACATTCAAAGATGTGGGTTCAAGTCCCAGTCTGGGTTTAGGTTAGGTTCAAGTCCAGCTCGTAGGTTTGAGTCCTGGGTTTGAGTCCCATCTGAGTTGCATGATTTCATGCCGATGTAAAAATTCTTGGCAAAATATTAGCAAATCACACCAACAATAAAATGAAAAGGTTAATACAGCATAACCAAATGGAATTTATTCATATTCAAGGATGCAGAGCTGCTTTATAATTTGAAAATAAATCAATTTACTTTATAATATTCATAGATTTTTTTTCTAAAATATAGTTGTCTCAACAGATGCAGAAATATGATTTGACAAAATATAACATCAACTCCTAATTTTAAAAGACTCTAAGCAAACTAGGAGTAAAACCTCCTCAACCTCACAAATAGCACTGCCAAAATGCTTACAGTAGCTAACATTTTAATAATAAAAAACAATGTTTTTCCCCTAAATGCTGCTCCCAAAGATGTTTGCAACTTACTCACTTTCTTCATTTTATATGTCTCCTGACCTCAGGGTGTTTTTATTGTTTTTTTAGTTTCCTAAGTTCGTGCCAGAGATAAGTGCTTCAGTGACTTATGTCAGAGAGTTTGCATCCCTCTTCCTAATTTGGCCATATAGTCACGCAGAAGCATCTGGGAGCCACCGAGATGAAAAGATTAGAAGTAGAAAACAAATAGCCAGAATAATAGAAAAACTATTTCCTGACAGTATTTATCAGATGGGACAAATTGTTTTTTGGAAAAGCAGCTTTCTGGTCTTATTTTGAAAGGGCTCTATCCTATGGATTATTTTATGAACACATCCCTTGTCTTACTACTGAAATATTTAGAGAGATAGAAAGCATACAGTAAGAAAGTTTTTAGTTTTGTTTTAATAAAAACATAATCACATTACACATCTCTTACAACCTGCATTTCATTTAGCTATAAATAACGACAACTTTCCTGTGTCATCTGTTTTGTCTAAAACTTGATTTTATAGATTATATGACTGTGCCATAATTTACTTAACTTTGTCCCTCTTGATCGGCATTTTGCATCAAATTTTTTCTAAATTTGGCATTTTAAAGAGTACTTCCATTTCTCCCCACCCATATAGTAAACAAGAAACCCCTTAGATTTTTCTCATAGTCCAGATGACTGATCCTGATAGAAATCTACAAGTTTACACTCTGGAATGAATAAACCAGAAAGACTTGGGATGAAAACAGTTGAGAGTTGAGAGTCAAAATTGTCCTTTTTAAGAATCCCAAATGTGTTGGTTCCCAAAATGACTCAGCCATATTTATACACCTGTATCCATGCACACACATGGGCACGCACACACGCAGGCATCACAGAAATGTGGTGGTTTTAATTTGACCAAGAAAAGGATCTTTATTGCTAATGGTTAGAATTCCCTCTAAAAATGTCCAGGTCCTGGACTGAGTCATGGATGATGGATGGGGAAAACCACCAGCCAGCCAGCTCACCTAGTGCTTTAATCAGCATTTTAATCAGCATTTTACTTCCATACTCTTACGTTTGGGATAAACAGCCAAGGGTCACAAAAATTTTAGAAAAATTTCCCACAATAAAAAACTTATTAAATTAAATAAAGAGGGGAAAAAAAGGAACTTCAGAAGAAAGAGTTTCAATGGAGAAAATAGATGAAACTGTCCAAAAGTATTTCTATAATTAATAGGTTTAAGACAAAAGATATTGCAGGCATAAACCAAAGGCAGGATGCTATATAAAAAAAAGAATTTTGAGAGAATAAGAAAAAGCTCTTGGAAGTTAAACAATGTAACCAAAATTAAACGGCTCAAAGAGGACTCAAAGTTGAAGAAAAAATTCCAAAAAGTAGAACAAAAGACAAAGGAGAAAATAGGAGACAAAATATATGAGAACTAGAGGATGAGTTTAGGAGATCCAACAGAGAGAGAGTTTCAGATAGAAGATTTGGAAAAATGAACTGAAAAATATCATCAAAGAAATAATATATAAGTACCAAGAAAAAGACATGAGTTGCCAGGTTGAAAGGGCTCACTTAAAGGTCCAGCCAGTGTACACACATACACACACCCAAATAGGTCACATATAAAAGATCAGGCATCACAATATCATTGAACCTCTCAACAACAATGCTAACACTAAAAGAAAATGTAGTAAAGGCTTTCATATGTTGAAGAAACGTTAATCTAGAATTCTATACACAAGCTACTAGTCAAATATGGGTGTGAAGTTAACACATTTTCAGACATGCAAGGTCTTAAAAAGATCTATCAAATAAATAAAAAGTTAAGTGATTACTATTTCCAAGGAAATAAAAAGTAGTTTTACAAGAATAAAAATACTGTAAGTTGTACAAGAAAAATAATAAAAATACTACTGCTGGGAATAAGATTTACATTCTAAAAATCTAAACTTTAACTGTTAATACATGGCAAAGCTGTATAATGGAAAGATGTAAGGAGAGAGAATGTGGAGGTAGAAAATTGGGAAAGTGAGTAAAATCTTCATGGTTTATTCTAAGTCAATTGATAATATATAACTCAAGTGGGGGGAAACAGGGTATAGCAATAAAGTCTTATCATTTAGAAAGCAGAGTGAAAGATTAATAACAGCAGTAACAACACCACCTGCTTCTGAGTGGCTGGGCTCAGGGGTGAGGGAGACTACTATTTTTCATGATAATCATTCATCATCATCACAGAACTTTTTGACTTTTAAAACTATACCTACAGAATTTATAAATAAAAATCACTATAAAAGAGAGAATGAAGCTAGGGCTACAGTGGCATCGACCCACAGGATTGAGGAAGTTCCTTTATGCTTTGGTATAAGGAAGATAAGATGATGTTCCAAGAAACAGGTTGGACTCTGAATTCCCTGATGCAATGAGGAATGATGTACAGGTTGAGTCAGCAATGCCAGAGGCACAACAAGAGGAACAGGAGCTCAAGTTGAAATAGCTACACAGAAAGTTTTCAAAACACACACTAGGATCAGGAACTGCTTTCTCTATGGGAACTCTTCCCTGAACCCAGCCAGGGTTAGAGATCTAGGCCCTGGATCAGAGAACCGCATTTTGCAAAACGGAAGCCATAAAAGAGGATGCTGGGAAGGTTAGTGAGCATTCAGAGGTGGAGAGAAAGTGAGAGAGATATGAACTGACCATTTATTGCCTGTGCCATAGCTTTCCTGGTTATTGCTGTTCAGTCACTCAGTCATGTCTGACTCTGCGACTGCAACATGCCAGGCTTCCCTGTCCTTCACCATTTCCGAGAGCTTGCTCAAACTCATGTCCCTTGAGTCAGTGATGCCATCCAAACATCTCGTCCTCTGTCATCCCCTTCTCCTCCTGCCTTCTATCTTGCCCAGGATCAGAGTCTTTTCCAATGAGTCAGCTCTTTGCATCAGGTGGCCAAAGTACTAGAGCTTCAGCCTCAGCTTCAACTTCAGCATCAGTCCTCCCAATCAATATTCAGGATTGAATTCCTTTATTATTGACTGGTTGGATCTCCTTGCAGTCTAAGGGACTCTCACGAGTCCTCTCCAACACCACAGTTCAAAAGCATCAATTCCTCAGCATGCAGCCTTCTTTGTGGTCCAATTCTCACATCCATACATAACTACTGGAAAAATCATAGCTTCAATGGATCTTTGTTGGCAAAGCAGTATCTCTGCTTTTTAATAAGCTGTCTAGGTTTGTCATAGCTTTTCTTCTAAGGAGCAAGGATCTTTTAATTTCATCGCTGCAGTCACCAACTGCAGTGATTTTGGAGCCCAAGAAAACAGTCTGTCACTGTTTCCCCTTCTATATGCCATGAAGTGACAGGACTGGATGCTGAAATATTAGTGGGAAAGAATCTGCCTGCAATGAAGGAGACATAGGTTTGATCCCCGGGTCAAGAAGATTCCCTGGAGAAGGAAATGACAACCCAGTCCAGTATCCTTGCCTGGGAAAAGCCTCCAGAGAACCCTGGCAGGTTACAGTCCATGAGGTCGCAAAAGAGTATATGACTGAGTGACTAAACATTCACAAAACATTTTATATACATGATAACATTTATTCTCACATCATCATAATGCAGTATTTCTGTTATCTCCACTTTACCAATAAGAAAGCTGGAAATCTGAGAGGTTATCTAATTTGACCAAAGTCACACCATTAGTGAGTGGTGGGGCTTAAATTTGAGCTAATTCTGTCTGATGCTAAAGTCCTCTTTACCACACCAGAGGAAGAGTCAGAGAAAAAAAGATGGAGTTTCCTTTGCTTCCTGTGTATATCAGACTGAGGGGAGGGATAGATTAGGAGTTTGGAACTGACATATACATACACCTACATTTAAAATAGATAATGAACAAGGACTTACTGTATAACAATTTGGCTCAATACTACTAAATGGGAAAGGAATTTGAAATTGATACATATATATGTATAACTGAATCACTTTGCTGTATACCTGGAACTAACACAACATTGTTCATCAACTATACTTCAATATAAAATAAAAATTAAAACAAAACAAAAAAAGAAAGTAGTATAATACTAAAAATCAAGTATACTTCAATAAGTAAATAATTCTAAAAAACTGTCAGTTTATTTTTTAATTGTGAAAACATACTAATATAAAATCTGCCATTTTCACCATTATATGTGTACAATTAAGTGGCAATAAGTACATTCACAATGTTGTACAACCATTATCACTATTTCTGGAAACTTTTATCATTCTGAATAGAAATTTTGCACCCATTAAATGATGACTCCCCATTTCCCCCTCCTCAGCCTCTGGTAGCCTCTAATTTTGTTTTCTTTCTCTAAAAATTTGTTGACTCTATCTTAAATAAATGGAATCATACAATATGTTCTTTTGTTTATAGTTTATTTCACTTAGCAAAACGTTAAGTTTCATCTATGTTATGGCATGTATCAGAATTTCATTTTTAAAGGTTGAATAATTTTCCATTTCCACTCTATGTACATACCACATTTTGTTTATCCACTCATCTACAGATGGACATTTGAGTTGCTTCTATCTTTTGGCTATTGTAAAAATGCTACTATGTACATTGGTGATCAAATATCTGTCTAAGTCCCTGCTTTCAATTCCTTAGGGTATTTACTGTTTGTTCATTGTTAAGCCTTTTCTTCTCCTTTTACCTTGTTCTCTGAAAGTTCCAAGTTTTCTCAAACTTCTCCTGATCCATTCTTCCACTCCTATTTCATGCTTCAAACTTTTAAGCCCAAGGGGGAAGAACAGAGGAAATTACATATTTCCAATAGCACCTCGTACTCTCTGGACTTGCTTAATGATCAACGCACTTGCATCTTTATTCATTCATTTGGATATTATTCAACAAATATTTTGCACACTCATCCTGTGCCTGACACTTTTCTAAGTACTTGTTGTTGTTGTTTATTCACTAAGTCATGTCTGACTCTTGCAACCTCATCAACTGTAGCCCGCCAGGCTCTCTGTCCGTGGGATTTCCCAGGTGAGAATACAGGAGAGGGCTGCCATTTCCTTCTCCAGAGAATCTTCCCAACCCAGGGATTGAACCCATGACTCCGGCATTGGCAGGCAGATTCTTTACCACTGAGCCACCAGGGAAGCCCTCTAAGTGCTTGGGATACTTCAATTCATGATCTCTGCCAATATTGAACTTCCATCCCACCTATGGTTTTTTATAACCCGTTTTTTATTTTATTTATTTTTAACTGAAGTATAATTGCGTTACACTATTTTGTTGGTTTCGCCAAACATCATCATGAATCAACTATAGGTATACTTCTGTCCCCTCTCTCTAAAGCCTCCCTCCCACTTCTCTCTCCATCCTACCCCTCTAGGCTGTTACACAGCCCCGGCACGAGTTCCCTGAGTCAAAGAGCAAATTCTCATCGACTATCTATTTTACATATGGCAGTGTATGTGTTTCCACATGTAACCCAAGTTTATTAGAACATTTTCAAATCATAAGAATGGTTTTTATGGGAGAGGAGAAGATAAAAGAATGTTAGTTACTCAATAATGCAATTCTTAAATATGAACAAACTGGTGGAAGATAGGGCCCTTCTGAAAAGATTTGGACCCTTCAGAAGGAACAGAGTGATTACTTGACACTTTCCCAACCATTGGCCCCTGCCATCCTAGGAAATGATGAAAGCAGAAAACCAGGAAGAGAAAGAAGGAAGAGAATGAGGCAAGAATCTGTTCCAGCATTAGCACATGTGCTTTGCTAAGTCCTATTTCCAGGAGGAAGCTACCAGGGTGTTTGCATCTTTTCATCATGACGTTTGAAAGGTTAGATCCCCCGGTGATTTTACCAAATTACTTAGGAGATGACAGTCAGGTATTTTCTGCTGGACTCAGTGTCCACTGAGGATTCTAAAGGAAGCTTTCAGACCCTAACAAATCAAGAAAGATGACTTTTGCAACTGGGCTCCGTAGAAAAAATACAGCCTCGTACATTTCTTGTTACAATTCTAAAAAATTTCTGGTGTCATTATATATAGTACACTGCTAAATCTGCAAGTTATTTTAGAAAGAGCCGTGTATCTCTTGGCTCTGAAGTAACTTGAAAAGCATTGGTGCCGTTGCAAACTGGATAATTAGGTGTTCCCCAAAAGCATGAATTTAGGGTTCAGCAACTGGCATCCACCCAAATGCAAGTCGTGGATGTGTGCAGCCCCAGCTGGTCTTTGGAAAATGCAGCACAGGGGGTCCTCAGTCATCATCCTTTATTCCCAGTTCTTACTCACTTTTGGATGGGCTTCCCACTTGCTATTGGTCCTTCATGGCACCTAATCTCAGATTCCTTTGGCTTTAGAGGCCACAGGCTAACTGCTTTGTCCACTCTTGCCACTGACTGTTCAGCTAACATCTCAGTCACCTACTCATATCTCCTCATCCCAAGGAGAGACTTAGGCTACACTCTCCCCATTCTCTAATCCAGACAACACCTTGACAGGTGATCCCTGCAGGCATTGAGGTTAAACTCACAATGGTAGGGTCTCATATCGAAGGAGACAGTGAGCTGTAATAAAGAACTCCTGGTCTTGGATTTAGAAAACTTGAGTTCCCCTCTAGATCTACATACCCCTTATAGGCTACATGACCAAGGAACTTGGGTAAGTCCAAGCTTTCTATGTCAAGCACACAAGATCCTTTACTGTGGGATTCCTGATAAATTTCCTGGTGTCATCTCTTACCACTATCTCCATCAATCTCTGTGATCCAGCCATTCAGTTCCAGTGGTAAATCTTCATGCTGTGGAAACCTTATTGTCTTTACTACATTTCACTTCAACTTTCCCTACACTGCACGTCACTTCTCCTGTTACTTAATTCCTGCTCATCCTTTGGAACACATCTCAGGGGTTTTCATTGTTACGAAGCCTTCATGGTCATTATACAGCCATCCTCATCCTCTTCTGGCCTTCTTCTCTGGAATTCTTGGGATCAGACACTGTGCCATATTTGATTGTGATATTCCTGACCTTACACTTACCTGGCACAGAGAAGTACTTAAGAATTGTTTGTAGAATGAGGGGAGTTAAGATGCTTCCCATGCCTCCTCCCATATAAAACTTACAAGATCTGTATTAATATTCCATTTGGCAGGTGCCAACTGAGGCTTCTCATCTATTGGCTAATTATCTGGTTGAAGTCATACAATTACTGGGTGACACAGATGCTTTGTGAACTCAGGCCTGCTTCATTCCAAATCCCAATCTCCTTCTATGACATCATGCTTCTATCGCATAGAACTAACCTCAGTGATGGACTTGAGGCATTCAAGAAACCCTAATATGGACTTAGCCCCCTTTGAAACCTTCTAGATCTTAACAGAATGAAATATACCATTTATCACACCTCCAAGTTATGTTACACTTAACATAAGATCTATGTCTGTGAAAAACAGCAAAACCACTTCTGCACTATTGTAAGATGAAATTTTCCCCTCCTCAAACCTTCAATAAAGAGAGGAGGAGGGGAAGTGGGTGGGAGGAGAAAAAAACATGCAGGGGAAGAAGAGAAAGCAAAACAAAGAAGAGTGGTTATAAGGTGAAGAAAGTTATGACAGCTCATGACTCAGAATGTTATGATCACATAACCGAACGGACAGGCTTCTTTGCTGCAACTGATAGGACCTGTCAATCAAGGTTTCAAAGATCTTTTCTTCTAGCACAGTCATCTAGCCGCTCTTTTTCTCTGTAACAACCTCATTCATGTGGTTGACCTCTTCTGTGCTTTCTGTAAGCAAAGAGATCTCTGGAATAAGAGACGGTTATGGATACCTGTCACTAGATTCCTAGAAAAATACAATGTAACCAAAAATTAAGTTTTCAGGGTCTTAGAGCCCAGTCCTTATCACAAGCAACTGCCATTACTATAACCCATGGGGTGGGTGTGTGGGTGGGGGTGTGGGTGTGGGGTGTGTGTGTCTGTCTGTCTGTCTGTCTGTTTGGGCTCAAAAGAGAGAGATTCTGTGCTGAGGCAGAGATGAGATGCATCCAGCAATTAACCAACATTGACAGGTCTAATAATAGTTTATCCTCAGCTAATCCTGTAATGTACTCCCATAATATGACAGCTAAACATGCAGAGGTCTGAACCTCTAGCAAGCTTGCCTCAGCACCTAACTTCCTGTTATGGGTGGGGCACCAGGTACATAATTGACTGTTCTCTATTTTAAAGATACTGACACAGCTTTGGCTGTTTTGCCTGTATTTTACTAATTCAGTTATTAATGCTAGAATCTGGTTCTTGCCATGAATTTTACATAAAATATGGAGCAGAGAGCTTTTGCCTACAATATTAAAGAAAAATTAAAGTTAAAAAAAAAACCATGTAACCAATTACAAATGTTAACACATCTGAAAGTGGAAATATTCAATTATATCTAGCCCCCAAAATCATTTTAAAGCTTCCCAGTTCTGTAATATTTCTACCTGGTTTATAAAATTTGCAATAGGTATGCTGTTTCTTTTGTTATTAATATTAGACTCTTCCCTATCTAAGGAATAGGGAAGTTTTTGCTTTTTACAATTTTCCATAGCATGAGAAAGGATAATAAAAATGCATCTTTATTTTCTACCCATTAAGCTCTAACTTATAAATACAGGACTCTTCATTCTCATCAAAGTTATCTGTATAATAACTATATAAATGACATATTATTAGGATGATTTTGACATGTAACAAACATGACTGTCCAAATCATAAAGAGTTTCTTTTTCACTTTTTACAAAATACAGAAGCTAGTTTCCTCAGGGCTTGAAAACTGTCATCATGGACTCAAATTCTTTCCATATTTCTGCTCTATCACTCTAGGCTTCTCAGCTTGTCCTCAACAGGTTCCCTCATGATTGTATTAATAAGTTGGTTGCAGTTGTCCCAGGAGGTCAAGTAGGTATGACAACAATGGGGATTTTGCTTTATTCAAGGAGTCCCTTCTTATAATGGGGAAACTTTCCTAGAGTCCTGAAGTAATTTTCCCCTAACTTATCATTACAGCCAAAATTAAATCTCACAACCATGCTTAATCCAATCCAATCACAGGCAAAAAAATGTGGAATCACTAGGACTGGCCAGTGCCACTTTTCAGCACTGGGTCTTGAGAGCATATCCCCTGAAACTTAGGGAGGTGGAGGAGGGTAGCAGAGTTCTATTCCAAAGAAGGATGGAGGAATGACCATTGGGTTGACAACAAGAATCTCCAACAAACGCAAAAGCTACCTGATACATTCATCTTTCATTCATTTAACAAATATTGCCTGGCAATAGCAGCAGCCCACTAAATATCACACATTGTTCTAAGTATCAGGAGAACATCACAGCAAAAAAAAAAAAAAAAAATAGACACAGTTCTGACTTCCTGGACCTACTGATCTACTGGGCATTTCGTGCTTATCCATAGTTTGTACGGTTTTAAAGCTGGAAGTGACTATGGGGAGCCAGTATTTCAACCCTCAATTTTAGAGGTGAAGAAACAGAAGCTATGACTCAACTCATCTGCTGAACCAAGTGTGTTAGTCACTCCGTTCTTTCTGACTATTCACAACCCCATGGTCTGTAGCCTGCTAGGCTCCTTTGTCCATGCAATTTTCCAGGCAAGAATACTGGAGTGGGTTGCCATTTCCTTTTACAGGGGATCTTCCCAACCTGGGGATTGGACCTGGGTCTCCTGCATTGCAGGCAGATTCTTTACCGTCTGAGCCACCAGAAAACCCAAGAATACACCTAATTTTGGATTATCTGCTGTTTGCACTTTTTGAGGCAGTGATTATCCTGGCTACAGAGGCTATATGTGTATTATAAGTTTTCAGATATTGGTCCAAACTTTGATTTATTTTACAACAAATCACTTTCGGGAGAACCACTTAAGCTTTAAATGATTCTCCAAAAGATTCACGTGGATGATATCCATCTGCTAATAAAATAAAATTTAATTAATAAAATTAGTTCATAACCTTCTGGTGAAGTAATCTCTTTTTAAATCATGAAGTTCAAAGTTCTTCCTCTCATGCTAAGTCACTTCAGTCCTGTCCGACTCTGTGCGACCCTATAGATGGCAGCCCACCAGGCTCTGCCGTCCCTGGGATTCTCCAAGAAAGAACACTGGAGTGGGTTGCTATTTCCTTCTCCAATGCATGAAAGTGAAAAGTGAAAGTGAAGTCCCTGAGTCGTGTCCAACTCTCAGCAACCCCATGGACTGCAGCCCACCAGGCTCCTCCATCCATGGGATTTTCCTATCTTATCGTAAATCCAGTCCCTCTCTCCTTTCCAACTCTGTGCAGTGCCAGTCAGCCCCTGATGGTGGTCAAGGAGTCTCTAGTCTACACTTCTAAGGGTCCATTTACAGCAGCAGTCCCCAGCCTCTAGGACCTAATGCCTGATGATCTCAAGAGGAGTTGATGTAATTGTAATAGAAATAAGGTAAACAATAAATGTAATGCACTTGAATCATCCTGAAACCATCCCCTCCACCCACCGAGTCCATGGAAAAATTTTCTTCCACAAAACCGGCCCCTGGGGCCAAAAATGTTGGCACCTAGACAGCTGCTCTAGGATCCTTGTTAACAGGTATCTGCTGAGCCACCCAGGGCTTTGGTGTGGTCTGGACATGCCCTGTAATGAACTGCAATGAAAGTGATCAAATCTCTGCTCAGAAATGTTAAATTTATTTTACAAACAGAATCACAGAGGTACACCAGTGTATAAGAATATCCACTTTAGCATTACCATGGAAGGCAACGATCAGAAATAACCTAATACTCCTCATTACATCACAGCACGGGCCTGAATATCAAATGGCCAATAAAGTGGAAGTAATTCTATGAACTGACATGGGTTGACCACCAGGAGACTGGAACAGAAAAATCTCAGTGCAGAATATCATACGTAACATGGAGGCTGTTCCCGGCATAAATAAATATACCAGAAAACAGAAGGAATGTATTGAGTATGTACAGAACGCCTCTAGAACATGGGTCACCAAACTATAGTGTGCTTAGTCACTCAGTTGTGTTCGACTCTTTGCAACCCCATAGCCTGCCAGGCTCCTCTGCCCATGGGGATTCTCCAGACAAGCATACTGAAGTGGGTTGTCATGCCCTTCTCCAGGGAATCTTCCAAATCTAGGGATTGAACTCAGTTCTTCCACATTGCAGTAAGATTCTTTACTGTCTGAGCCCCCAGAGAAGCCCAAGAATACTGGAGTAGGTAGCCTAATCCCTTCTCTGGGAGATTTTCCTAACCCAGGAGTCAAACCAGGGTCTCCTGCATTGCAGGCAGGTTCTTTAACAGCTGTTCAGTTCAGTTTAGTTCAATCNCAAAGAAATCCCAGGGCTGATCTCCTTCAGAATGGACTGGTTGGATCTCCTTGCAGTCCAAGGGACTCTCAAGAGTCTTCTCCAACACCACAGTTCAAAAGCATCAGTTCTTCGGAGCTCAGCCTTCTTCACAGTCCAACTCTCACATCCATACATGACCACAGGAAAAACCATAGTCTTGACTAGATGGACCTTAGTCGCCAAAGTAATGTCTCTGCATTTGAATATACTATCTAGGTTGGTCATAACTTTCCTTCCAAGGAGTAAGCGTCTTTTAATTTCATGGCTGCAGCTGAGCTATGGCTAAATCCAGCCCACCATCTGTTTCTGTATGCTATGAATTGTTTTCACATTTTTTTCAATGGTTGAAAAAAATCAATAGAAAACTAAAACAATTTCATGAAAATGACATGAAATTCAAATTTCAAAGTCCATGAATAAAGCTTTATTGGAACACAGACAGATCCTCTGTATTCAACAGCAGAGTTGAATAGTTGTGACAAAAACTAAGAGTCTTCAAAGACTCTTCAAAACACAGTTGACCCTTGAACAATTCGGGGTGGGGGATGTTAACCCACATATAGCTTCTGGCTGGCCCTCCATACCCTGGGTTCCTCTGCATTCAAAGATTCAACTGACTGTGTAGTACTGCAGTATTTACTACTAAAAAAATTTTCTTATTGAAAAATAAGTGGACCCACAGTTTAAACCTACAATGTTCAAGGATCAGTTGTACTTATTATTTGACCTTTTACAACCCCTGTTCTAGAAGAATAACTAGTCTCCTCTTGGGAAAGATATGGGATTACAAAAGACAAGGAAGGAGAAACTGATTTTACTTACTTTTTATAGTTTTATCCATTTTTGAATTTTTATATAATGGGCAAGTATTATCTAAAAAACTCATAGAATTTTAAAAAACTTGACTGATTTTAAAATTGTAGAAAAGAATAATTGAGCTAAAATATCAAAAATAGTTGTGGAAGACACAGAGGCAGAGAACTCTAGAAAGACAGTGCATTGATGTATCCTGTCTTTCCTACACATACAACTTCATAGCAGCTTCATCTCATTTCCTGTGAGGCTCACATCAGTTCATGCAGTGGATAGGAAACTGACAGGAGGCAGTTGCTTTAACACTCTGTGCCAGATGAGAGGCAGGGAAGGAGTGGGGTGCACAGCCCAAGATTGTCTCAGAGCAAGGCTTGGAAGCAGTCAGCTTTAGGGGAGAGCTTGATCCAAAGGGATTCCCGGACCCTTGCAGGAAAAGCTGACATCAGGCAATCTGAGCACCCCCAGACATGGGCCAGTTTCCAAAGACTGAAGGGGCTGAGGAGGAGGGGAATGGGCAGGCTAAGGGTTCCCACCCCTGGGGCTGAGGCCGGCTGTGGAAAGCCTCCCTCCGCTACCCAGAGCCTTGACAGGGAACTGATGGTTTCCCGCTGCGGCTCTGCCAGCCTTCAGGGTCAGAGCACCACACCTTCTGGGCTCTCAGGCTCCTACCCCAGCCTCCAACCAGGCAAAGGCATCCCAGCAGCTGTACCCCAGCAAGCAGCAAAGAGAAAGAACTGACAGTAAGAGAGCTGAGTGGTCAGAGAGAGGCAGAGCCAAAAGGATTAGGGAGGGCTCTGATGAAATGAAGCTTACTGGAGCAGGTGGAGGGCAACCTTAAAACATTGTAGGCAGGTGGACGGACCTAGAGTCTGTTATACAGAGTGAAGTCATAAAGAGAGAATCAAATATCATATAGTGATGCATATACGTAGAATCTAGAAAAATGGTTTGGATGAATCTATTTGCAGGGCAAGAACAGAGATGCAAATATAGAGAGCAAACTTGTGGACACAGTGGGGGAAGGAGAGGGTGGGGCGAACTGGGAGTGCAGCAGAGACCAACACAACACTGTAAAGCAACTAAACCCCAATAAAAATACACACAGCAATGACAACATGAGCACTAAAGATTCAAGCTCAGCACACACAAAAAGACTCAATTTAAAAAAAGAATCTGTACATCATAAGAGGAAGATGATCCCTCTTGATACTCAAATTCAGTGGCCCGGACAGTCAAAAGGGTGAAGTAAATAAAACCACAATGCAAAACACAAAGATCGCATAATCATGGGGGGTAAAAGGAGATGCTTGGACAACAGACCTAGGAAACCAACCAATCTTCATGGCAGACATCCCAGAAGGAGAAAAAGAAAAGTAAAATATCTTCTCTGAAAAAAAAATTGAGTTCCGGAAATAGAGAGCTTAATGAATTTTAGGCAAAATTACTGAAAGAAGAGAGCCATTTATCCATGTTCTGGCAAAATTCCCAAACTTCAAAGAACATTTCTCTTAAAAGTTAAAGAAAATCTACATGCTTGAAAATTTTTATCTTGGTACTATTTAAAAGTGAAGAAAAGTTACAGATTTCCATCAGTAGACATATAACTAAGAAAATGATAATCTATGTGAAATTTTATACAGCCACTTAAAACAATCATTAAAGTGGGTGAAGGGGGTCAAAAAAGGTACAAACTACCAGTTATAAAATAAGTCTTGAGATGTAACGTACAGCATGATGTCTACATAGTTGACAATACTAGACTATATTCTGAAAGTTGCTGAGAGTAGACCTTAAAATTCTTATCACAAGAAAACAAATATGTAACTATGTGGTGATGGTTGTTAACTAGACTTATCACAGTGATCATTTTACAGTGCTTACATTTTTGAATTATGTTGTACACCTGAAACTAGTATGTTATATGTCAATTATATCTCTCTTTTTTTAAAAAAGAAAAAAAATCTATAGTTACACAGAGAAGTATAGATGTAAGGTAAAACTGTACATTATAAAATGCGTGAGTGCTCAGCCTTTGCTGACTTTGCAACACCATGGACTGTAGCCTGCCAGACTCCTCTGTCTATGGAATTTTCCAGGCAAGAATCCTGGAGTGGATTGCCATTTTCTACTCCAGGGGATCGTCCCAACCCAGGGATCAAGATTAGAAAATTATGAAATTCTGTGTGCAGTGTGATTAAAACTTTTTAAATTTACATGGAAAGGATAGTAGGAATAAAAGGGATAACAGCAGAGTAATTAATAGGGTTGGGTATTTTTCCTTCTCTCTTTTATAAACTTTCTATAATGTAATATCAATAATTTTTTGAGTTAAGTAACAGCGATTCATGGGGTTGCAAAGAGGCAGACATGACTGAGCGACTGAACTAAACTGAATGTAAAGTTCAGGTTTTTTTTTAAGTAGAAAGCTATATTTTTAAAATTAATTTATTTTAATTGGAGGCTAATTACTTTACAATACTGTAGTGGTTTTTGCCATACATCGACATGAATCAGCCATAGGTGCATATGTTTTCCCCATCCTGAACCCCCCTTCCCACCTCCCTCCTCATCCCATCCCTCTGGGTCATCCCAGTACACCAGCCCTGAGCACCCTGTATCATGCATCAAACCTGGACCAGCGATCTGCTTCACATACGATCATATACACGTTTTAACGCTACCCTCTCAAATCATCCCAGCCTTGCCCTCTCCCACAGGGTCCAAAAGACTGTTCTTTACATCTGTGTTTCTTTTGTTGTCTCACATACAGGGTTATCATTACCTTCTTTCTAAATTCCATATATATGCATTAGTATACTGTGTTGGTGTTTTTCTTTCTGGCTTACTTCACTCTGTATAATAAGCTCCAGTTTCATCCACCTCATTAGAACTGATTCAAATGCATTTAAAGAAGAAAGTTATATTTTTAACAAATAACATGAAAAATCATAGTTTTAACCTGTAGATGCTCAAGTTCACCTACAGCACAGGCCTTGCAGCTAGACCAGATGACATGGGCAGGGCTCCAGAATCAATATGCTAACATTAATCTTTCAAATTGACACCGCCTGGGGTAGGGGTTTGCCCTAAAACTTCTGAGGGATTAAAATTCTTTTCTTACTATATGGAAGAAAAGAGGCCTCATTTTCCTTAATAGCCTGTGAGTTTGCGCAGGTTCAAGCCAAAGTCTGAAGAGAACATCTTGTCCCTCTTTGAAGCTCCATTCCCCATCTAGTGGGGTGCCCTCCTGATGAGCCTCCTCTATCCCTGCAATGTGAGAAAGACAAAATCAGGCCCTGATGGCAGACAGCAGGCCTGGCAGAAGCAAACAGAACCGAGTGTGGCTAGAAGACAAGGTCAGTCAAAGTCATTCTATCACTGTGATAAAGTGAGACAAAAATAAATCCACTCAATAATCAGGTCTGAGTGTAGACAGAAACGAGGTGCAGACTTCACCAAAATAATCAACTACTCTCACCTCAGCTTGTCAGAGAGGCTTCCGTCCAATCACAGCTACCCCTGCTTCAGGCTTCCTTGTGTTCCAGAGAAAAACTAAGGTACTCAGTCAAACAAATGCCCCAAGTTCCTGATAACATTCAGTCCCTTCTTCCTTGAATTTCCCCCACCCACCCAAATCACCTAACACTAGCTCCAATCCTGCAATATAAACCTTCTGGAATCTTCCTCCCAAGACTGCCACAGTTCCTGCAGGTGTGCAGTCTCCCTCAATGCAATGAGCCAAAAAACCCTACCCAGTTCAGCTGCAGGTATGTTCCCGGGCGTCTCTGGCTTTGGGGCACTGGCAAATGGAATTGCACCTTTACTCCCTGGTTGGGGGCACCTTTAGGACAAGCAATCAAAATTTAGTTGGCAACCTAGCCTAAGTTCTTGCCATTGTATAAAAACTGAATTTCTGGAGAGGATGTGGAAAAAAGAGAACGCTCTTGTATTGTTGGTGGGAAAGTAAATTGATACAGCCATTCTGAAGAGTAGCATGGACATTCCTTAAAAAATGGGAATAAAACTACCACATGACCTGGCAATCCCACTACTGGGCATATACCCTGAAAAAACCATAACCAAAAAAGACACATGCACGCCAGTGTTTACTGCAGCACTGTTTAGAATAGCCAGGACACGGAAGCAACCTAGGTGTCAACTGACAGACGAATGGATAAAGAATGGGTACATACCTACAACAGAATATTAGTCATAAAAAGGGATGAGTCAGTTGAACTGACGTACATGAACGTAGACCCTGTTATACAGAGTGAAGTACATCAGAAAGAGAAAAACAAATATTGTATATTAACACACATTGATGGGGAATCTAGAAAAATGGTACGGATGAACCTATTAGAGACACAGATGCAAGAAGAGAGACACAGATGTAGAGGACAGACTTGCGGACCCAGTCGGGGAAGAAGAGGGTGGGACGAATTGGGAATGCAGCCTTGAAACATACACACCATATGTAACACAGGCAGCTAGCGAGCCGCTGGATAGTACAGGGAGCTCAACTCAGTGCTCTGGGACAACCTAGAGGGCTGAGATGTGGGGAGGGGAGGGAGGTTCAAGAGGAAGGGAATGTATGTACCCTCAAGGCTGACTCACGGGAGAAACCAAGCACAACACTGTAAAGCAATTATCCCCCAATTAAAAATAAATTCTAAAAAATAAAAGCAAGCCCCCCACCACCACTGCCGAATTCATTGCTGCTTGCTACCTAGTGTTTATTCAAAGCTCACTTGAGAAAAATAGCAGGATAGATGCATGTTACCCCTTTCCTTCTCTAAGACCTCTGAAATCTACACCTAAGTTCAAGGAGATCAGCAAAGAACTCTGCCCCCACACCCCACTGTTTGGCATCCATAGACCTACCTTCTCTGAGTTCAGCTTTGCTGTAACCCTAGGAGAGCTTTCACAAAACCTCATCTATTGGCCACTGTCAAGGGGTCGAGATGTCAGTTTGCTTCCGTACCATGTGGACTGGATAGCTGTGAAATTTCCATCTTTTTCAAGTGGATTTCTTGAAAAGGGAGCCAAATCTGTAGCCAGACTAGCCTGCTTTCTGCCACTGGTGTCATTCCTGGCATGTAAGTGTGAGGAGGGACGAAGAATAAGGAGACTCGTCCACCTGCCTGGGAAGTTCGTGCTGGGGAGATAATCACAGGAGGAGAAGGTGGAAGGGGACTTGGAAACAAGCAGGTGCCCAGGCTCCACAGAGCTCTCATCTGTGCCCCTCTTTCTAGTGTGTCTAACAAACACAGCTGTCCTGGCCCCCACGCTTGGGATCATGGACAGAGGTGGCAGAAGCGGGGCAGATTCATTTCCTAAGGCTGCCACAGCAAAGGACCGCAGAGCAGTGTCTTCAGTAACAGAATTTTCTCACACTTCTGGAGGTTAGCAGGCTGAGTGCAGATTGTGGACGGGGTTGGTCTCTCTCCTTGGCCTGTGCACGGCGTTTTCCTCCCTGTGGCTTCACATGCTCTTTCCTCTGTGCATATGCCTGTGTCCTAATCTCCTCTTCTTCTAAGCACACTGGTCATATTGGGTTAGGATCCACTCTGATAAGCTCATTTTACCTTAATTATCTTTTTTAAAAAAACCCTATCTCCAAATACAGCCACATTCTTAGCAACCAGCGGGGCTAAATACAATTCAGCCCTTAACAGTACAAACCTACAGTAGCTTCTGGAGAAGACACAAAGCTCATGGCAGCTAAAACATTTACAACGAGGGTCACCATGAAAATGAAAGTTGTCTCTAGGAAATATGGCACCCTGAAGGAAAGAAGCTGGAAAGAGTGATCTTTTCATCACTTTTCTTGATCCCCTGGAAATCAAATAGGATCCATCTCTTCCAAATACTTCTATCCAATGACATTAAGGGAAAAAAAGTGAATTTGGGGCTTAAAGAAGATAACAAAAGGACTTTTACTGACAATGGCTATAGTAGAAACTATGGACAATTTATGATTTATTCTTAAACATACTGAGTGGAAAAGGACACCCGGTGGTTCATGACAGCCGTGTTGAGGCTCTCATCACTAAGCAGGGGGTTAGAACATAACCAGTGTGCCTTGGGCTAATTGTTTTCTGGTCCCACTGACACTTTCCTCCATAAGGTACCATGCTGCGTGGCTGAGAACACTTTTCTCTGTTCTAATTGCTTATCAGAAGAGTTCATAGATGCTGCTAATGTATCATCTCAATGTCTTTCACTGAGAAAGCATCAACTGAGTTCTATGAAAGTCAGGGTTTTCTTAATTCTCAGTATCATCTGCAGGGAAAAAAAAAAAAATGCTGGCTGCTTTTCTCTTGATCTCCATTAACCCTAGGCTGGCTGTGTGATGCAGGGCCTCTCTGCTTCTCTAATCTGAGCTTTCCATTGGTTTTAGCAGCTGTGCATGTACTGTAGAAAGAGCATTTTCTTTGTGGACATATCACTCCTGGAAATATCACCAAACTCCGGGGTGATATGGGAAGAAAATGTCACATCCTTTGTAAGAGAATGAATTACTTTTGGTTGTGAGTCCCTCTGAAAAATGAATCCCTCTTTAGGTAAACAACACAGAGCCTGTGACACTTTCTGTGCGATCAACTGAAGACTCCCTTCCCAAGAATAACTCCTGACAATATAATTTAATCACTTCAATATTGGGTTTCTTAGATCGACAAGTAAATTCTCCCTCTGCCTTTATTGAAATCCCTTCAGGTTGACTTCTGCCTTCCCGTGGACCCCATCCATGCAGTATTTCATCCCATTCCTGAAAGTTATACCTATTATAAATTCAGTTGATTGAAGCAGCCCTCAGTTTTCACTCTAAGTAGATATTCTTTCTACTATAAAGACATTAGATGAATAAAAGCAGATCTCCGCTTCAACTCGAGAAGGCTTGAGCTTGAGCTATAGAAAATAACTGGGTATTACTAAGTAAAGGACTGAGTGAGAAAAGTCCAGGTATCACATTCAAGGCAGGCAAGCCCAGGAAAGGACCAAAATTCAGGGGACAGCTCGTGAGGCATTTCAACACCCCAGCATGAGGTGATAGTTCAAGTTCTCAAGCTCCCCAAAGCTGTGAGAAAATACATGATCCTGGGAACAAAGGCAGAATCTTCAGAAACGACCACGGTTAAAGGAGAATTTTTAAAAAGTAGACCAACCAAAAGAGTAGGACAAGGGCTATTGGGAACAGATGACATAATCAAGGTTTTGAGCCAGAAAACATTAAAACCTTATAGCCCAAACTGCTTTCATTCAAGATGAGGCCCCAGACTTTGAAGGTGAACTCAGTGTCCCCAAATCTTCAGTCCCAGACTCTTTCCACAACCCCTGCTGGAAGAAACAGCAGGATAAGCAACACAGAAATAAGCCAGCAAGTTCCTGGCAGATAAGATGGTCCTAACAGAAGCTCTGTGTCTCCAACGCCTCCCCACAATCAACTCCCTGCCCCATTAGCTTTCTGGCCTGGCCCTGTTTAGACAGTGATGGGGTGCAAAGCCATGATATATGTCATCACTGAAGCTGCTCAGCATCACCCCCTGGCTCCCTCCACTGACAGGGAGGCACTGATTTAGTGATACCGCCCTTCTTGGTGGGAGCAAACAACTGCCAGGAGTCTGAAATGAGAACTAAAAGTCAATAACCTTGCCTATCCCGAGAAGATGAGTGAAGTCAGGGCATTAAATAATTCTTTTTCCTGTATTCTCTCCTGATCCCTTACTAAGAAAGAAATAGCTTGCTTTCAGGAAGACCTCATGGGTTAGTGCCTACAGTGCAAGGCCAGACTTGGCTTTGGGAGGGAAGAAAGGTGAAGGCAGGCTGGTTGGGGCGGGGTGGAGGGAGGGCACACGCCCTGCATTTAATGGTAGTCCCATCATTTACCAGCTCTGGCTGTAATTGAGGGTCTCTGAGATTATTTCCCCATCAGCAAAAAGTCAGTATAATAATGCATTCTCTGGAGGTTGTAAAAAAGAAAATGTATGCTAATTCTGACATGGAATGCATTAAAAAAAAAAAAAAACACCTGTAACTATTACTGTCATTAAGAGAAGGAAAGAAAAATTCTTGACCATATTCTGTGTGCCAGGCAGTAGCCAAGTACTGTTGACATAAATTCTCTCACATAATCCCCATCTCTGCCCTATGCAAGGCATTTTATTTTACTGGTTCAGAAAGGTACAATTATTAGCCCAAGGTAAGTAGTGGCTCTAGCTGTCACCCCCAGATCAGTTTCTTTCCAAGGCTTCTTCTAGCAGATGACAGGTTTAGTGAGGTTTTAGTGGCCCAGGTCAAGGCATTTGGCAAAGGATGCTGCTGTTTCCCTGGCCCCACACCTCTTCTCCATTACTCAGCTGGTCTGAAAGTCAGCAGAGCTATGACTTTGAAGATGGGCTGGGTCATAGCAGTTCTTAGGGCAACTCAAAGGGGCTTGGGGGCATGCTGGCACTAAGTTCTGTTCTCCTTACACTGAGTCAAGCAAAATCCTATTTTTAAGTTGTTTCACCCAATTCTGAACATTCCTTCTCCTTGGATCAATGAAGAGTGAGTACTAAAGTTTTAAGCTATGAATTTGTCCTCCTACACATACACACACATAGATCGTGTGTGTGTATGTGTGTGCGTGTGTGTGTTTATACACACATAATACTGGAGTTCTGTGTTTCTTTGCATGTATGTGTGAAAGTTTGCAGCTTCAGTTTTTTTCCTTTTTAGCACCAGACTCATGACCTACACTTCGGGATCCTTTCCCAAGGTGAAGAGGCCTCCTGCCCCATCATTATTTCTTTGTAAACATAATTCATGAATGTCCTTGTAACTTCCATCAGGAAGGTTCTCTGGTATTCACACAGCTCTTCATGTCCTACATGTGAAGTCACCCTTTCTTCCTAACCTTCAAAATACCGCTGAAACCTTGCTTCCTTTGCTTGAAACATAAAAATCTGCAAATAAGGTGCTAAATTTGCATAAATAAATTATAACCTCAAAGAAGGCAAGTTTTGAACCCAGGCCTCTGGTGTTAGTGCCTGACACCCTTAAGCACTGCATTCTACAGCCTGCTACCAATGCCAGCCAAGTAGCATTGAAACAAGAGTTATTAGAAAGTGAACTAGATATTACAAGGGCTGGTGGGGGGTGGGATGGGGAGCTACTGTTTAATGGGCACAGAGTTTCAGCTTGGAATGATAAAAAACATTCTGGAGATGGAAAATGGGGATGGTTGCACAACATTGTGAATCAGCTAAATACCACCAATTACACACTTAAAAATGGTGAAGATGGTCAATTGTATGTATGCATATTTTTCCATAATTAAGAAAAGAAAGACAAAAGAAGAAGCAGTGATCACCACTCTGTGGCAATTCATTTAACTTTTCCAAGCCTTAGTTTTCCCATGAGTAAAATGGGGATATTAACACCTACCTCAGAATATTGCTGCGATGACTAAACTCTAACATACACAGTGCACGTAGCCTCCACGTAGCATACTGTGATGCTCACGGTAGAGCCACTCTCTTTGCTTTGTCCAATGCTAACATCCCCAGGCATTTCAAGTCCCTGAGCTCAGCTAGAGGAGGTGGGGAAGGTGTGGGCTAAATGAGAAGCCTATTTGCTATTTAGAGCTGGTTGACCATCTGCAAATTCCCAGCACTTAATAGATGTCTCATAACTGTTTGTCCAGGGAATTCTCTGATGGTCCAGTGGTTAAGACTCTGAGCTTTCACTGCTGAGGGCCTGGGTTTGATGCCTGGTTGTAAAACTAAGATCCCACAAGATTGTGTGGCACGGCAAAAAAAAAAAGTTTATCCAACTTAATTGGACTGAATTGATAAACCACAAGGGGAAAATAGAAGGATGTGATGTCCTGTTTTAAGACAGTTCTTGAGCCTTGTACTGGGGACTCTTAATCCACAGGGGATATAAAGAATATTTGTTGTTGATGAGGCAATTCTGTGGTTCACTTGATTTCATTCCAGATTTAGGCTATTTTTTTTTTTAGGCTGTCATTTTACATGCAGTTTTACTATCTTGAACAACTGGAGCAAATGGGAAGTTGGTGTTTGGGGGGCTATCTGTAATGCCAGTAAGAGGCACAAGAAGCAGATTCGCAGGGTGTAAGTTACTTAAGGCCCAGTCGGGGATTACACCTAAGTCTGAAAAAGAAAATAGACATTAACTGGATCCACCTTTTACTTTTAAGGTGGCAAAGAGTCTATATAGGAATGATCATTATAATTATGTAATTCGCTACACTGCTGTTAAAACAAAAGCAAGGTGCATAAAATGTGCCCCAAATCTACAAATTCTAGATGTACATAGTACTTTCATTTTCTGTTCTGGTTGGTTAAGTGAAGAAGATGAGGCTGAGTGGAAACAGAACGAGAAATAATAGAGAGAGAGAGAAGAGAAAGAATTACAGAGTGGATCAGAAAGAGAAGTAAGGAAAGGAGAAACCATAGAGGGAAGGGGCATGAGTACAGAGAGAGAAAAAAACAGAGAAGATCTCGGGCGATAAAAAGTTCTCAACTGGTTCTGAGGCAAGCGGAAGTGTCACCGACTTTTCACATCCTGAGGTCACCATCGACCTTGATCATTACCATTTGATGGCCACAGTGCTCATGGTCCTCCAAGTCCTCCCCTTGTGTTCCTGACTCTGAAAAAGACTCATCATTCACTCAGATACTCACAGGAACCCTGAGCATCCTTGAGCCCTCTCTCTCGTCCTCATCACGGTTGCCATGTTCTGCTAATGTTAACATCTGTGTGTATTACAGATCTATTCACCTACCTCCATCTCTACTTCAGGCCCCTCTCCTTTCTCACCTGGAAAGGAAAAGTGTTGCCCATCAGATCTCTGCCCTCTACTCCAGCATCTATGCTACTGGCAGTGATTTCTCAGTGGCAAACCTAGTCATCCTGGCTAAGGTTCTTTTTTCTCTAGTAACAGAAACTCACTCAAATAGGCTTACATGCTAAGTATGGAAATCTATAGTGCATACACTATGGTAGAGTTTGTTTGTTTGTTTGTTTCTCCTACAAGAAATGTCTCCTCTTCTGTGAGTTTCGATGGGCATCACTTGGGGAGAAAGGAGAAAAGCAGCTTCTAGAATCAAAGGAAAGCAGAGATCGGAAGGGAAATGTGACACTCAGCAGTGAACTCCTGATTCTGAGCCATGCCCCCTGAAGCAGCCGGGC
Organism: Neotragus pygmaeus; assembly: GCA_006410875.1. Lineage (NCBI taxonomy): Eukaryota > Metazoa > Chordata > Mammalia > Artiodactyla > Bovidae > Neotragus > Neotragus pygmaeus. Next base: position 609,093 of record SJYV01031858.1, on the reverse strand, counting down.
CTTCTGGGAACCTACAGGGCTGAAATAGTGACAGCCCAGGTCCACCAAGGTGCGGCCCCTAGGCTGAATGTGGTACAAATCACAGTCCCTCAAACGCAGAAAACCACTATGCCTGGGGTCAGGGGACTCACCAGCCATATCACTGAGGCCAAGAATGGCCATAATGAGGGGAGGCTACCAGACACAGAGAGGACAACTAGCTTCAGGGCTATAAGACAATGCAGGCAAGCTGGCCTTCTGGTCACCAGTAAACATGTGGGTATATCTGGGGCTTCCCTAGTGGCTCAGATGGAAAAGAATCCACCTACAGTTCAGGAAACCCAGGTTCGATCCCTGGGTTGGGAAGATCCCCTGGAGGAAGGCATGGCTACCCACTCCAGTATTCTTGCCTGGAGAATCCCATGGACAGAGGAGCCTGGAGGTNCAGATGGAAAAGAATCCACCTACAGTTCAGGAAACCCAGGTTCGATCCCTGGGTTGGGAAGATCCCCTGGAGGAAGGCATGGCTACCCACTCCAGTATTCTTGCCTGGAGAATCCCATGGACAGAGGAGCCTGGAGGTCTACATCTAGGGGTCTTAAGAGTCGGACATGACTGAGCAAATAGCGCATACACAAAAGAGAAAGACGGACTGAACTTTCTGCAAATCGGGGAATGTGGGCGAGATCATTTGATTGCTTGAGTAAGATTATTTTCACAGCCCACCAGCTATAGTCAGGCAGGCCTATCAGGAAAAGAACACACAGCTGCTGAGAAAACACCCCTGCTGAGGAGCTAAAGGGATGAAAATCATCCTATGAAGGAGATGCAGGGCCTGTCACCACCCCTAGACTACCAGCTGTGCCATCCAATCCAGAAACTCTTCAATTCCCTTCTCAGGAACCATACTGATAGTTCTCATACTTTAGCCAACATAAAAGTCACCTGCTGCTGCTGCTGCTAAGTCACTTCAGTCGTGTCCGACTCTGTGCAACCCCATCGACGGCAGCCCACCAGGCTCCTCCGTTCCTGGGATTCTCCAGGCAAGAACACTGGAGTGGATTGCCATTTNGACAAGGGGCTAATCTCTCCTGGAGGGGAGAAGCTCCTGGTTTTTCTCGAGTTGTGGCAGGTTTCTCTCGAGTTACGACAGGGAACTGTGGGACCCGCCTCTGTGGCCTCAGGAAAGGCCATTATCCACGCGAGTTGCAAGGGGGCTCTTGGGATTCCTGTGAAGTCACAGCTGGCTCCTAAGTCCTCTTCTGTAGCCTGAGGTTTCCTCTCCAGCGCTGACATGGATCATGTTGTTCCTCTGAAGGCTCCACAGGGGAGTCAGGCCTCATCTCGAATGGAGTCTTGCACATCCGCTTTCCTCCCAAGCTGTAGCAGCAATGTCAGCCTTCCAGCTGAGTTGACACAGGGGTCTGTAGCTTTCCCTCGAGGCTTTCCCACAGGGATGAAACAGGTGCCACCATGGGGTGAGTCCCTACTCGGGATGACAGTCGAGACAATGCAGGGAAATCAGGTTCCTGTGAAGTAGACTGAGACATTTAGGGGTCTTTTGGAGTGGTGGCATGACCACTGGAGTTCTTCGTGATTTTCATGTTGAGAGCGCATCCTGTTGAGGCACAACGAGAAGGTTGGGAATTCTTTCCCTACAAAGCAGGAAAGGAAGCCTCATCTCGAGTGGACGGGAGTGAAACAGGGCCCCTCTTGAGTGGTGGCTGGACCCTCGGTGTTCCTCTCGAGTGTAGAAGGGTATTTCGGTGTAATTTTTGAGTCACTGCAAGGGTGTGAAGGACCCCTTTGAGGTTCACAAGTAAGGGGTGACTTCCCCTGAGACGCTGCAGCTGACAAGGGCCTCATCTCAACTGGAGGTGAGAACCTGTTGGTTTTTCTCGAGTTGGGGCAGGTTCCTCTAGAGTTACGATGGGGGCTTCAGGTTCCCGCCCCTGTGTTCTCAGGAAAGACCAGTCTCCACGCGAGTTGCAAGGGGCCTCTAAGGATTCCTGCCCAGTCGGGGCCGGGTCCTAAGTCCTCGCCCGGAGCAGAGGCTGGAACCTGAGGTTTCCTCTCCAGTGCTGACATTGATCGCATGGTCCCTCTGGAGGCTCCACCGGGGAATCAGGCCTGGTCTCGAGTGGAGATGTGCACGTCCGCTTTCCTCCTGAGACGTAGCAGCAGGGTCAGTCTTCCCATTGAATTGACACAAGGGTCTGTGGTTTTACCTCGAGGCTTTCCCACNGATACCTAGGACAGAGGCTGCAACTTTAACAGTTAAGTGTCAAGACACAGGTGTCTACATTCTATAGCAAATTCAGTTGATGCCATCTCAGCACACCAACACTGCTCGCTTCCTAAGGGCAGGGTTGGCAGACACTTTGATTAGCAATCATCTCTGCCACCTTCTGATTATCTACAGATTTAAGGCCACATAATCATCCCCTGCGTCACAGAGAGGAGGGGGGTGGGTGGAAACTAAGTCTCTAAATCCCTCCTAACACTTGCTTCTTCCCTACCAGCAAGATTAGAGCAGTCAACAGCTGTGGGCATATGTGCCCAGAACAGACAGGCTGGACTGGGCTGTCCAGAGCCTGAGGAAGGCCAGTTCTCAGGGCAATGCTGGGGACCCCAGGTCTGTTGGTCCAGGTGCCTCTCTCTGAGACAGTAGAGGGCACGTGACCAACTCCTAGGGGCAGTGAGCAGGCTAGGGACCCGACCACGGCCAGGAGGACGAAGCCAGGGCTCCCATTCCTCCTCCAGCTATGCTGAAACAGACTGAGAGGAGACGGTCCTGGGGCTACAGGTCCTGGAATACTACAGAGGGTGAAGACACGACCCAGGAGGCGGGGAGTCAATCCCACCGCAGGAGCATCTGCTCCGCGGGAGGCCGCTCGGGTTCCCAGGCCAGCATCCCACCGTGGACCGAGGGCAGCTATAACTACTACATCGAGGAGGATGAGGATGGGGAAGAGGAGGAGGAGCTGTGGAAGGACGAGCCGGCCGAGGGGGAGGATCGACAGCCAGGGGAGGCCGCCACCAGCGAGCGAGCGGAAGGCGGCGGCGCCGACGCTCCACTCGTGTCCACCACGCTGAACGTGAACGTGGGCGGCCACAGCTACCACCTGGACTACACGGAGCTGGCCTGCTACCCCAAGACGCGCCTGGGCCGCCTGGCCACGTCCACCAGCCGCAGCCGCCAGCTGGGCTTGTGCGACGATTACGAGGTGCAATCGGACGAATACTTCTTCGACCGCAACCCTGAAGTATTCCAGCTCATCTACAACTTCTACTCGTCCGGGGTGCTGCTGGTGCGCGACGAGCTGTGCCCGCGCAGCTTCCTGGAGGAGCTGGGCTACTGGGGCGTGCGTCTCAAGTACACGCCGCGCTGCTGCCGCATCTGCTTCGAGGAGCGGCGCGACGACCTGAGCGAGCAACTCAAGATCCAGCGCGAGCTGCGCGCCCAGGCGCAGGCAGAGGAGGCGGAGGAGCTCTTCCAGGACATGCGCTTCTATGGGGTGCAGCGGCGCCGCCTCTGGAACCTCATGGAGAAGCCCTTCTCATCGGTGGCCGCCAAGGCCATTGGGGTGGCCTCCAGCCTCTTCGTGCTCATCTCCGTCGTGGCGCTGGCACTCAACACGGTGGAAGAGATGCAGCAGCAGCCGGAGCGCGGCGAGGGCGGCGGCAACCCGCGGCCCTTTCTGGAGCACGTGGAGACACTGTGCATGGCCTTCTTCACGCTCGAGTTCCTGCTGCGCCTGGCCTCCACGCCCGACCTGCGGCGCTTTGCACGCAGCGCCCTCAACCTGGTGGACCTGGTGGCCATCCTGCCGCTCTACCTGCAGCTGCTACTCGAGTGCTTCACCAGCGAGGACCAGCTGCACGTCAAGGGCTCTCCGCGGGAGCACGACCTTGAGACGATGGGCCGCGTGGGCAAAGTGGGCCAGGTACTGCGCGTCATGCGCCTCCTTCGCATCTTCCGCATCCTCAAGCTGGCGCGCCACTCCACAGGTCTGCGCGCCTTTGGCTTCACGCTGCGCCAGTGCTACCAGCAGGTGGGCTGCCTCATGCTCTTCATCACCATGGGCATCCTCACCTTCGCCGCCGCCGTCTACTCCGTGGAGCACGACGTGCAGGGGACTAACTTCACCAGCATCCCGCATGCCTGGTGGTGGGCCGCGGTAAGTACCACGCCCGTGAGCTTTCCCTCTCTCTTCCCCAACTTGGCAGAAGCTGCTGCTCTCCTTCCTGAGTGATGCCGCCCTCCTTGCTTTGTTCCATCATCTTTCCCCTGCCTTGCTTAATTGCTTAATGGTCATTGCTTTCTCATTCTCACTGTCCTCAACCAGAAAACATAAAGCANACCCTGAAGTATTCCAGCTCATCTACAACTTCTACTCGTCCGGGGTGCTGCTGGTGCGCGACGAGCTGTGCCCGCGCAGCTTCCTGGAGGAGCTGGGCTACTGGGGCGTGCGTCTCAAGTACACGCCGCGCTGCTGCCGCATCTGCTTCGAGGAGCGGCGCGACGACCTGAGCGAGCAACTCAAGATCCAGCGCGAGCTGCGCGCCCAGGCGCAGGCAGAGGAGGCGGAGGAGCTCTTCCAGGACATGCGCTTCTATGGGGTGCAGCGGCGCCGCCTCTGGAACCTCATGGAGAAGCCCTTCTCATCGGTGGCCGCCAAGGCCATTGGGGTGGCCTCCAGCCTCTTCGTGCTCATCTCCGTCGTGGCGCTGGCACTCAACACGGTGGAAGAGATGCAGCAGCAGCCGGAGCGCGGCGAGGGCGGCGGCAACCCGCGGCCCTTTCTGGAGCACGTGGAGACACTGTGCATGGCCTTCTTCACGCTCGAGTTCCTGCTGCGCCTGGCCTCCACGCCCGACCTGCGGCGCTTTGCACGCAGCGCCCTCAACCTGGTGGACCTGGTGGCCATCCTGCCGCTCTACCTGCAGCTGCTACTCGAGTGCTTCACCAGCGAGGACCAGCTGCACGTCAAGGGCTCTCCGCGGGAGCACGACCTTGAGACGATGGGCCGCGTGGGCAAAGTGGGCCAGGTACTGCGCGTCATGCGCCTCCTTCGCATCTTCCGCATCCTCAAGCTGGCGCGCCACTCCACAGGTCTGCGCGCCTTTGGCTTCACGCTGCGCCAGTGCTACCAGCAGGTGGGCTGCCTCATGCTCTTCATCACCATGGGCATCCTCACCTTCGCCGCCGCCGTCTACTCCGTGGAGCACGACGTGCAGGGGACTAACTTCACCAGCATCCCGCATGCCTGGTGGTGGGCCGCGGTAAGTACCACGCCCGTGAGCTTTCCCTCTCTCTTCCCCAACTTGGCAGAAGCTGCTGCTCTCCTTCCTGAGTGATGCCGCCCTCCTTGCTTTGTTCCATCATCTTTCCCCTGCCTTGCTTAATTGCTTAATGGTCATTGCTTTCTCATTCTCACTGTCCTCAACCAGAAAACATAAAGCAGTAGCAGCAAAATAGGCCGGGTGTTAAAAGGCTCGAAAGTCCAGGAAGAAAGACGAAGTCCAAGAAGCTTGTCGTGGTCCTGACGTGATTCTAGGAATCTCCAACGCTAGATTTAGTTTTAATACCCCTGAGAGGCTGATTTTAAGGAACAGTGATTATTCACCGATGAAGCCTGAGAAATTTCATCAACATCACTTGTGTTATCTGTCACTTATTGAATACCTGTTGTCCTGAGTGGTTTATAATGCTTAACTTATTTCAGCATCACAACCATGTGAAGTGGCTAGGATCACTATTTTTTAAGAGAAAAAATTTCCTTCAAGTGTTGAAGGAAACTGTTGATGTCTGCAGGGAAGGAAACAAGACTTGGCTGAAGAGTGTCAACCGTCACTGAAGTGTCCCCAGTTCTAGCTAAATCTGAGCATCTCACACTGAAACTTGCTCTGGTATCACAAAAATTATTTCTGGACTTGGCATTATTGCCCCCATTTTACAGCTAGAGGACTTGAGGTGCAGAGAAATTGAATGTAGACACACAGATAATAGCAAAGTGAGGATTGAAATGCAAGCCTGCCCAACTGCAAAACCTATGCCCTTTCCCTACCAAAACCCACACCCTTTCCATACCCCAGGACTGCCCTTCTCAAGCTTGAGTTTTTCTACATTCCTTGCTTAATTTGAAGTTAGTGCGTGAGTTATTTCTGTCATTATTTTCTTTGGTGTTTGCCTTTTATAATAATTTGTGCCATTTACTCAAATATCTGTTTCTCATGTGCTAGACTAAATCCTTGAAAAAATCCCTGAATTCCTGGAAATGTTGATTGGGTCTTAAGTCAATGAATGAACTGACATATGTGCATAGGAAAGGGGCTTTCTTGGTGGCTCAGTGGTAAATAATCCACCTATAATGTGGGAGCTGTAGGAGATGCAGTTTCCATCCCTGGGTCAGGAAGATCTCCTAGAGGTGAACATGGCAACACACTCCGGTATTCTTGCTGGAGAATTCAATAGACAGAGGAGCCTGGTGGGCTATAGTCCACAGGGTTGCAAAGAGTGGGACATGACTAAAGTGATTTAGCACACACACACCCCATATGCACACACAGGAAAGAACTAGGTGCATGCTTTCCTTATTTTTTAGCTTGTTTGTAATGCCTTTAAAGTCATTAAGCAAATATAACCAGTTTTTGGTGTGTTAGAAAATAGATACTTTTGACATTAATATTGGATATGTTATAACCCACAGTCTGGTGTAAAGTTCTGATGTGAACCTACTCAGGGCTCCTACTAATAGTGTAGCGTAGTAGGATGGAAAATTGAGGTTTAGGTTCCAGTCACAGATCTGCTAATAATTAACTGTGACCCTGCATAATGTGTGGCCCTTTCATTAACTGTGAAACCTTGCCCCCTTTCTCCCTGGCCTCAGTCTTCTCATCTCCAAGAGGAAGGCATGTAGAGCTCTACAGTTCAATGAGTCTCACTTCCCTGGAAAGCAGAGCACTCACGTGTACAACAGGGTTTGTGAGCTTTCCTTGGTGACAGGATGATGTTCAGCTCTTCCAAATAAGCATTTGAGCCAAATGCTGCTCCTCTGATCATATTCCAATGATGAAAGGTCATCCCCATAGTAGATAGCCATGTGTACAGATGGAACTAATGGAGTATGATTCATCCATTATCAGATAAATAATGGATCCATCCAGTTTATTGGATAAACAAATTAATTTTTTATTTATTAAAAAATTGCTTATAAATTTTGACCAGTGCCTTGGCCAAACACCTGCATTGGCAAACAACATTGATGTTAGAGATGAGTAAAGCAAGGAGGGAAAAGAAAAAAATCCACAGGCTGATGACATAAAACCAAGTTGTAGAAAGTCAAGTTTTCATTCAGCCAAATATCTTAGAAGGCTAGTGTATGTAAGCTAGACTTAGTGGACTCTTTGATATTGTATTTTTAATGCACAAAAGGTTTTTTTTTTTTACCTTTTGTATATTAATATAAAATTTATGATGAGAAGTCTGTTGCTAATAATGAGTTTTCTCTTTAAAAAATTTCCTGAAGTGAATGCCTAATAATTTCCTTTAATGTCTTGATCTGTTTGATGTAATAATACTTAAAATTTTTTCAACTTATCCCTCTTTTTATATCAACTAAAATCATTTCAAAGTTGGTATTTTCTATAGATTTGACGATAAAAATTGAATTATCATTCAGTTTCTATCTGTAACAAAATTTACCAATTATTAGTTTTACCAGTGTGATTTTTCTTTTGTTATCTCTATAAGGCATGGTTTTCATAGGCCAGAATTTGCACACATCAACTTACCATTAACCAACCTTAACCTTTACCAATGGCATTCATCCATTTTGTTCTCTAAGAATTAGTTATACTAGTAAAAATCATTATGAATTAAACAAAAGACTGATTGCCTGTATTTGTGTCTGAACTAACCTATAAAAACAATGGGAACAACTCCCCTTGAAGATTCCTCAGGACCAATATATTATTAACCCATTTCATCTATATATTTCTGATAGCATTGCATATTGTCTATTAAGGGCCCTTATTTGCAATAAAGCAAAGAGAAAAGATGCAAAGTAAAAAGATACATAAGATTAGGACCAAATCTTCATGTAACCCTCAAAAATCCATTTTCATTCACTGAGCAAGATTTTTTTTCCCTCATGGAGTTTGCATCCTAATGGAGAGAGATAATAAATCATTTCAGGTGTTAGTGTGTTTTTATAGGATCTATCCTATAGAAAGGATGCACAGAAGGCATTGAAGTTCTCCTGGCTCCTTCAGAAACAGCACAGGAGACATCACTCTCTAGAGTGATCTGGGTGGTAGAATCTACCTTTGATATAATAGTGGAATAGTCAGAGAAACCTTCCTGGGAAAGAGGACATTTATGAAAATTTGAGTGGTGAGCAAGCCGTGACTACTGAGCCCCGGGGCCCTGGAATCAGCAAGGTGCCGCAACTACTGAAGCTCATGAGCCTAGAGCCTGTGCTAGAGCCTGTGCTCTCCCACAGGAGAAGTCACTGCAGTGAGAAGCCATGCACTGCAGCTAGAAAGTAGCCCCCGCTCTCCACAACTAGAGAAAGCCCTCACGCAGCAACAAAGATCCAGCACAGCCAAAAATAAATAAAGACATAACAGTGTGTACATATATTTTTAAGAAAGAGAGAGCTTGAATGGTGAGAAGCAGCTCATCTAAATAGGCATGACCAAGCAGACAGAATCTGAAAGTAGAATCCTAATGTATGATTATGATATCATACATCTCATAACTTAAAGAATTTTGAGCACATACCCATGATAAATGTGTAGTTATTTGTAAGTTATACGCTATTTGTTGCTGTAATAATGATGCATTACAAACCACCCCAATATTCTGTGACTTAAAATGTCAAGCATCTTCTTGGCTCACGAGTTTGCAAGTCAGCAACCCGGGCTGGTTTCAACCACAGGATTCTTGTCATTTGGACTGGTGTCAGCCACTCATGTCCCAGTCTGATGGTCAGCTGGCTAACATCTGGGATGAAGAGGGCGACTAGGTCTTTCCTCATCCAGGCAGCATGTATCCATGGCTGTGGCAAAGGGCAAGAGAGAGAGTGTGTGCAAGCCCAATCATGCAAACCCTGATCAGCTTTTGTTCTTGTCACATGCTCAACACATTGGCCAAAGTAAAACACAAAGCCAAACTCCGAGTCAAAGGGCAGAGCAAATTAGCCCACTCACTGTAGGAAAGCACCACAAAGTTGTGTGGCAAAGAACCTGGATTCAGGAAGACAAAGAGTCTTGTAATATGATCAACCTACTGCATTAAGATATAACTTCTCAAATATATTGTATAGTTCAGAAAACATACACTCCCACACTGCAAATGTAAAGATGAAGTAAAGAAAAACAGTACTGATATTTTCTTGCCCACTGCAGTGCTGTAGCCTTTGTGGTATATTCACCCACGTTAGGAACGGGTTCTCTAATCCCTCCTTCCATGTGTTTTTAGCGCTCTCGGACAACCCAGCATCTGACTTGTTTTTAATAATCTCCTCTGCCTCTATGCCAAGGATCCTGCAACTTTCCTCAGTAATTCAACTCAGGGTTTTGAAGAGAAGCATGGCAATTTTCATTATTGTGAATTCTCCTACAGCTGCAGAACAAATCCCTCATGGACACTCATGTCTGGAGATGATCATGCAGTAGAAGACAGACCCTGCTCATCTGTCAAATGGAGGTTATTTGTAAGCATAATGTGATAGGAAACATATGTAAAGTACTAGCCCATATGCTATCCACAGTAAATAGAAGCTACCATATCTGACCAGCTGATAGTCTTTATCACATGGAAACAATCATCTCTGCTTCCAGATTCATTTAGGGGAAAATAAAACAGAAGTGATTCCTTTTCTCCTGGGGAAAAGAGAGAGACTATAAGATGCACAAGAGGGTCAGCTGTTCAATCCTGGGAGAGCTTCTGAGCACGCAGATAAACAGGCCCAGGCCCAGAGGAACTCCAGCCGTGTGGAGGCTCCCTGGGTTGCCCGGGTGTGGGAAAGGCATGGCGCAGCTTAACAAGCACAGTTAGCTCTATGATTAAGCTGTAAGCATCGGCCTCCGTTGCAGCTGTGTTTCTGAGGAGAAAAGCAACAGTAGGACGGTTGAACAGACCGTTTCCTTCTGAGCTTGGCAGAGCAAGTTAAAGCTGCAGAAACCAGATAGGAAATTATACCATAAACTCGCGTCTTTAAAAACTAACAAAATCTCTTAAAAAAAGAAAATTTATCTCTGGCTGAGGCATCACATAATTGTGGCCCATAGACTATGTTCTTGTTTCCGTTTTCCTCAAATCTGTTATCATTTCTTTGCAAATAGGTTGCTCTTCATTTATTTCATTCTTATCACCTCCTTGCTTGGAGAAGGCCCATTTGAAAGGTGAATCAGGAAAACACCACCAGGGTATTTTAAACAGAGGGCATTTGATACAGGGAGTTTGATACATAGGCTGGAAGAGCAAAAGGGGGAAAGTGAGATAACCTAAAGATTCGTAAGTATAGGAAACAATATTGGCCCCAGAATTAGGGGAGCAAATAGGAGAGGGTAGAGTTATTGGAGAAGGCAATGGCACCCCACTCCAGTACTCTTACCTGGAAAGTCCCATGGATGGAGGAGCCTGGTGGGCTGCAGTCCGTGGGGTCGCTAAGAGTTGGACACGACTGAGCGACTTCACTTTCACTTTTCATTTTCATGCATTGGAGAAGGAAATGGCAACCCACTCCAGTGTTCTTGCCTGGAGAATCCCANAGGAGCCTGGTGGGCTGCAGTCCGTGGGGTCGCTAAGAGTTGGACACGACTGAGCGACTTCACTTTCACTTTTCATTTTCATGCATTGGAGAAGGAAATGGCAACCCACTCCAGTGTTCTTGCCTGGAGAATCCCAGGGATGGGGGAGCCTGGTGGGCTGCTGTCTATGGGGTCGCACAGAGTCGGACACGACTGAAGTGACTTAGCAGCAGCAGCAGAGTTACTGGAACCTAGGAGTACAGAGAAGGAGCCGCTATGGCTGTGGCAGATGACAGGACACCCAAGATGGGACCACGAGGCTGGTGCTGGGTGTGCTGAGAGAGGCCTGAGCTGTGGCTCTCTCATTGTTGAGGGATGATGACAGAAATCGGATGCGGCAAGAGAGACCCTGGCTTCCTCATTCCATCTCCTAGTCTCCCAACAGTGTCTCTCATCGGCAGAACCTCACCACGAGACAGCAGGCAAGGGAACCTGGAAAATGAGGTTTGCGTCCTTCCAGTTGCTGAATTACAGAAAAGTGCACAGAAGGGACTGGGGCTTGGGGCCGAGAAATAAGGAGAAAGGTTTGGCACAGAAGGCATTGAAGTTCTCCTGGCTCCTTCAGAAATAGCACAGGAGACATCAACTGGGCAAAGGCTCTTAGGCACTCCTGTGATTTTTGGTCTGGTGGACTCCTGATTTTGAGGTGGTCACCTTTTAGCTCTGTAAGCTCTCCCTGTTGGCCAATATAACTCGAGTGGGACATGATAGAATTGTAGAGGATAGGGAGAAGTGCCAAGTAAGCTGAGAATGTGAAGGCATCATCATTCTTGTATGCTTTTCTAGGGACAGAGTCCAAACTGGCCTTTGCTTCTGGACAGCCTCCCCCATATGGTACAATTCATGTACATCTCAGAACTTTCATACACATACCACACTGGTTGTGCTCTTTAAGGAGATTACCCATGACCTCATTCTAACAGGGCTTCCACTGATCAAAACATTTTTTGAATTCCACTGAGGAATTGTTCCACTGAGCACGTGTCACAACATCTACGACATGTCCACTTACTTCTTCATAGTGAGGTTAAATCTTTCCCTTTATGAGGCTGAATTTAATGTTTTTAAATAGTCAAGACCTTTGATTTTAAGACCAGCCCTAAGGTTAATCCTCAAGGTGGATAAGAACACTTGTTTCAAGATCATACCACTGAATTCTCTGTATAGATTATAATCCCAAGAAGGAATTCCTAAAATATTTGTAGTAGCCACAGCCACATGAGTAGGCTAAGTATAGTCTTTGAAGCTAAATTCGTTAAAGGACAACATGAAGTATGCAATAATCTGAGCCAGAAAATGTTAGTCTTGACTACCTCAAATTCTTTGGGAATTAAGAAGAGGAATTAATTCTTTGGGAAATCAGTTTTATTCCTTGAAATCATTATTCCTGGATGTAAGGATTACTGGGTGCTAAGACATAATCTTGGAGTAGGAAACGGCAACCCACTCCAGTAATCTTGCTTGGAAAATTCCCATAGATAGAGGAGCCTGGTGGGCTACAGTCCATGGGGTCACAAAGAGTCAGCCACAACTGAGTGACTGAACACAAGATGTAATTTATGACGAGGTCACTATGAAGGAACTAAACATTCCTTGCTGAAGGAGAAGTTCAAGTATAGTTATTCTAAAGTTTCAGAGACAAATGGGATGCTGGTCCGCCTTGTAACATTTAGCAGGTCAGGATTTGCTGACCAGTGGGTGAGCTGCTAGGGAAAGGCTACCTTCTGGCTTTGGGAACCCAAGAGCTAGGAAAAATATATGTTTTCAACAGAATGGTAGAGTAGCTGAGCCAGCCAGTTTTTTCAGTGTATTAAGATGGATGGTGGAAACTTCGGTCACATGTCCAAACCCAAATCCTGCTAATGAGAGAACTTGCTCTGTGAGGTCACTAGAGTCATTCTGGGACCTTCCATTTTTAATGCTCTCTCAGGGAGAAACGGTTTGGCCTGTGGAATGTGGAGAAGTTTCCATAAGCCAAGGAATCCTGGGTTCCTCTGGAGCCAAGAAGCAAGAACCAGATCATCAGTTAAGTCAGATTATCCCCCAAACAGGCAGTGCATAAATTAGCTCTGCATTTTGAACGAACTCTTCAGAATCAGTCATACGGTCTCCTAGCAGAAGAGATCTCTTGTCTAAAAATAGAGATCCAAGACATACAAAAATATTTAGACCATATTATGCACATCAAATATTGAATCTTTCTTCAGCCAATTCTCTTTGCTTCTGACTTTTCGCTCAAAGTTCAGCCAAGAAAAATTAAAAAAGAAAGACGTTGGGGTTGGGAGAGAATCCAAGCCAACTGTGGGGACTGAGCAAAGGTTTAAATCAGGCACTCTGTCTGTTACTTTCCTTCCTGTGGATCCTCGTGTTCCCACCCCACCCCCACCCCTCCCAGTCCTNCCAAGAAAAATTAAAAAAGAAAGACGTTGGGGTTGGGAGAGAATCCAAGCCAACTGTGGGGACTGAGCAAAGGTTTAAATCAGGCACTCTGTCTGTTACTTTCCTTCCTGTGGATCCTCGTGTTCCCACCCCACCCCCACCCCTCCCAGTCCTGGATCCTTGAGGGGCTGGTTTGGACCAAAGTCTCTGCTTTGGCCTTTCATGGGTGCTTCCTGATCTGAACTACCCCTTCCTGTCACTCACCCTTTCATCCAGACTCCAGCTAAGTTGACTGACTAAACACAAAGAGGTGTGTGTAACAGGGTTAGTGACATGTGGAAGCCGTTCACACACCTGGATAGAGAGCTGATGCAGTTTTTTTTTTAACTTTTTATTTTATATTGGCTTGCAGCTGATTAACAATGTTGTGATCATTTCAGGTGCACACTAGAGGGATTCAGCCATAGGTATCCATGCATCCATTCTCCCCTCCCCTCAGGCTGCCACATAACACTGAGCAGAGTACCATGTGCTGTGCTATAGGTCCTTGCTGGTTATCCATTTTAAGTATAACAGTGTGTACACATCCATCTCAAACTCCCTAACTATTCAGGTTCTTTTATGTTCTGTGAGGCCAATGACAAGAAACACACACACATACACACACGATGCAAACTTTTCTTTTCTTTTTTAAGATTAGCCCATGATCTTACTTTATCACTGTCTCTCATCACCCTTTAACCAGAAGGTAGGAAAAGGAGATTCTCTACTGGAGACATGGTGTCCCATCCAGTCTCCCCCAACAGCATTCAGCATGAGTCTCTTCCCCAGTCTGCTGGACTAACAAGCACAGCTAACATTATCCCTTATATACCAGTGCCAGACACTCCTTCAGGTGACGCTAGTGGTAAAGAACCTGTCTGTCAGGGCAGGAGATGTAAGAGATGCAGGTTCAATCCCTGAGTGGGGAAGATCCCCTGGAGAAAGGAATGGCAACCCAATCCAGTATTCTTGCCTGGAAAATTCCATGGACAGAGGAGCGTGGCAGGCTACAGTCCATGGGGTCACAAAGGGTCAGACACAACTGAAGCAACTTAGCAGCAGCAGCAGCCACTCCTTTAATTCCCTAACAACCCTCAGAGGTGCACACTATGGTTCCCTCTCCACATTTCAAAAGTAGAAACTGAGGTAGAGAACATTCAGGCCACTTACCCCAATCCCACAGCTGTGGCCTAGGGCCACACCTGCTTCCTAACCTAGTCTACACCCCCTGCCTCTCTCAGATGCAGGCTTGAATTTTCCCACTAGGGGAGGAGCATCCCCGCACCCCCCACCCCCTCCAATACACACACATCCTCTGCAGGTCTCTCTCTGGAGATGGAGCAGTGAGAGGTGGCATGTCACCTGTCTCAAGAGGAGTTGCAACCTCCTGCTTTGATGGACTGCATGAAGCTCTGGTTCTTATCAGGGCCACCAGATCTGCCCAGCTGGCCTGCTTGTCCATTTCATTCTAACTCATCAATCACACTTTAAGTTCAAACTGACCCTTACATCATCAAAACAAAAAGATTTACATTTCTAAGCTAGAGGCTGTCTCTGTACAGACCCACAGTGTGATCAGATCTGTACATTTATAACCACATGCTGGAAAATTGTACAACAACACAAATCGATGAAGCTGACACTGCCCCCTAGAGTTGTGCAAGGCAGTCTTTTCAACTGTAATCAACAGCCCTGCCTAAAAGATTTCTAGTAATTCTGCCAAGAGTCTGGAGACTAACGGGAGTCTTAGTATATGAGGCATAAAAAACAGGCCCCGAGAGATTTTCCTGGGCTTTCTCTGGCTACGCTAACTGATAACTAGTCCCGTGGGTATCTACATTTTAAAACAGAAGCTTGTTAACCTAAATAAATCTCTAATTAGTGGAATTTAAAGCAGTGACAAGTATGATAGGAAGGATTTCATGCAGGGTGAACATATTGTGGTCAGTGATGTCTTACAAAAGTCTCTTCAAAGAATAATGAGTGTGTTTCTCCAGACATTGGCAATTAAAGCACCTTAAAGATAAAATATCTCATTCGAACTACCTAATAGCTCTGAGAAGTATGAGTTCAGTTCAGTCGATCAGTCATGTCCAACTCTTTGCAACCCCATGAACCACAGTACACCAGGCCTTCCTGTCCATCACCAACTCCCAGAGTTTACCCAAACCCATGTCCATTGAGTCAGTGATGCCGTCTAATAACCATCTCATCCTCTGTCGTTCCTGTCTCTTCCTGCCTTCAATCTTTTCCAGCATCGGAGTCTTTTCCAATCAGTCAGCTCTTCGCATCAAGTGGCCAAATTATTGGAGTTTCAGCTTCAACATCAGTCCTTCCAATGAAAACCCAGGACTGATCTCCTTTAGGATGGACNACTGAGCAACTTCACTTTTCACTTTCCTGCATTGCAGAAGGCAATGGCAACCCACTCCAGTGTTCTTTCCTGGAGAATCCCAGCGATGGGGGAGCCTGGTGGGCTGCCGTCTGTGGGGTCGCACAGAGTCGGACACGACTGAAGGGACTTAGCAGCAGCAGCAGCAGTGTATATATGTCACCCCAATTCCTCCCACCTCCTCCCTTTCCCCCTCGGTGTCCATGTGTTTGTTCTCTATGTTTCTGTCTTTATTTTGGCTATACCATTTTTCTAGATTCCACATATATGTGTTAATATATGATACTTGTTCGTTCTGACTTACTTCAGTCTATATAACAGCCTCTAGGTTCATCCACATCATTACAAATCACTCAATTTCATTCCTTCTATGGTTGAGTACTATTCCGTTGTTTATTGCTACCATACCTTCTATCTTCCTGTTTTAGATGCAAGGACCAAGGCTGAGAAATTCTGATTGCTTTGCCCAAGATCACTCAGCTGGGAAGGATCAGAGGAACCTAGGTCTGACTGGTCCTAAGCCCAAGCTCTTTTCAGTACATGTACCATGTAGGCAAATCCAGGGACCCTGTTCTAAATTTGGCCCCAGATGAAGGAGGCAGAGACCTACATTCCTTGAGCCTGTTCTACGCTGGGAACTTCATGCGCATGCTCCTCTGTGCCCTTCACAACAACTCTTTAGAGTAGGTATTGCCTTCTCTGTATTGTAAGAACATGTATAAGTGACGGTCAGGATTTAAACCCAAGCCTTTCAGCTCCAAAGCTTGTATTCTTTCCATGACACAAGTCTTGCAGGCTAAGTTCCTGGTACCTTCAAAAGCTAGCTCCACGGAGAGTTGTTACACGACCCACAGGCACCTTCGGGGGGTGGAAGACGCCTTTCTCCCTGGCTCTCTCTTTCCCTGCTTCGCCCTCTCGATGCTAACACTTCTCCTTCCCTCCCTCACAGGTGAGCATCTCCACTGTGGGCTATGGAGACATGTACCCAGAGACCCATCTGGGCAGGCTTTTTGCCTTCCTCTGCATTGCCTTTGGAATCATCCTCAACGGAATGCCCATATCCATCCTCTACAACAAATTCTCTGATTACTACAGCAAGCTCAAGGCTTACGAGTACACGGCCATACGGAGGGAGAGGGGGAATGTGGAGTTCTTGCAAAGAGCCAGAAAGAAGATAGCAGAGTGCTTGGCTGGAAGCAACTCACAGGCCACCCCAAGGCTAAATAATTAATATTTCTTAGTATGTGTGGCTGGTTGAAGCCATGAACTTCAAGGCTTCATTCCACTTTCCTTTTTTTGTTTGTTTTTTTATTATAAGATTGACAGTGAAAGGGTATGTGAAGCAGACACACACAAAAGGCATTCAGTTCACAAAGTTCTACCTCTAGAAATGTTCATTTTGGCCCAAACTCGGACTGCCTCCTGCTACTCTTTAGTGATGTCATATAAGAGTCTGACCTGCTCAATGACACTGATATTGAAAACTCCTCGAGAGGAGCAACAGTTCCTTGTATTTCTCTTGTAGCTTCTTGTGACTTTTCAGTAAATACTTTTGGACTTGAGCTGACTTGAATTTCCTGGTTGAAATAAAAAAACATTCCTAATTGTCTAGAGAGAGGGAGTGTTGCAGCAGGAACTCTCTGAGCTTTGGAGTTAGACCAACCTCAGTCAGAAATCCAGGTCTCCCAGCTGTTCGATTTGGGACAAGTTACTTTTAACTGTCAGAGCCTCAGTTTCAACTTTAAATTATACTTTAAAAGGAAAGCTTTCCTTACAATATCAGCATGGGGATTGTAGATGATCCTTATAAATTTTCAATAAACGGTAGATGTTAAAATTGTTAGAGCAGGTATTGTGTGGTCAATTCTTGACTGGTGATTCTCATTCAAGGGAGATTTTGACAACTCCTCCTCACCCCTTGCCCCAGTACATTTGGCAAAGTCTAGAGATGGTTTTGACTGTCAACACTGTGATAGAAGATTAGAGGGACTACTGGAACTAGTAGGTAGAGACCTGAGTTACTGTACAACATGCTCTGGACAACCCTATGACAAAGAATTATCTGTCCCAAAACGTCAGTAGTGCCATAGTTGAGAACCCTGGGCAAGCTGTAATGTGGGCGCCCCAGACTTGACTTGTGAAACATGCCTGAGGGTGTTAACCCCCTCCCTCGACAGAGGCCCCCACGTGTCCTCACCTCTCAGAGCCTCCTTTCCTTCTCCTTTCTGTGAACAGGCAAAAGCCAACAGAAAAATCCTCTGCCTTTGGACAACTGTTCTGAGTTAAGCACTGAACAAAGTGAATTAAGTGAGCATGGCCCTCTGTTCTGGGTGCAATCTGTGGGTCAGAAAGCCAGTTCCCACAGGTTCTTTCTCTCCCTGTCCCCTTGTCCTTTTAATTCTTTCCTCCCTGCACAGGACTGTTGGCAAGTAAAGTCCTGGGCATTTGAGGCACTTTTGAATGGAACAAAAAGAAATTTCCTCTGTAACAAGGGGCTTGCCATGCTGACTATCAGTTTTGTCTCAGGGCATGATCAGACCTCCACTTGTGTTGTAAAAATAAGAGTAAAAGGGATTTCCCTGATGGTCCAGTGGTTAAGACTCCATGCTTCAAATACAGGGGACATGGGTTCAATCCTGGTCAGGGAATTAAGATCCCACATACTACACGGTGTGACCAGAACATTAAAAAAATTTTAAGTTAAAAAAAAATAAGAGTAAACATTTTCTGCATTTTTACACTTACAGGCACTATGGACTGCACTTTAGAATATATAACTCCACTTACTCTTTCATCCATCCCTACATAAAGTGTTATATTCCCTTTTATACTCAGGAAGAAACAGGCTCAGAGAGGTTAAGTAATGAGGCCAAGTTCACACAAGCAGTAGACGGTGGGACTGAGCTTCGGCCCAGGTGTGTCTGATCCCTAAAGCTCTTGCTGAGAGTCTAAACTGTTGGTTTTCAGACTGCATCAGCAGCAAGTGGAGGATTTGTTCCACACAGTGTGCCAGGCACCCCTCAGACTGATTCAAGAAGTCCAAGTGGGGCCCAAGGATGTGCTTTTCTACCAAGTAGCAGGTGATGCTGATTGCCGCCGGGCCACAGACCATGTAGGAGAACCATAGTCTAAGTCACTCCACTCTGCCCCTCCCATGAGGTGCTCTCAATATGAAAGTAGGGTGTATCTGGTGAAAACTAGATCCAGCTTTCTTCAGTCCTAAGCATCCTTAACAGGCTTCCCAGGTGACTCAGTGGTAAAGAATCAGTCTGCCAATGCAGGAGACACAGGTTCCATCCTTGGGTCAGGAAGATCCCCTGGAGAAGGAAATGGCAACCCATTCCAGTATTCTTGCCTGGGAAATTCCATGGACANGGTGACTCAGTGGTAAAGAATCAGTCTGCCAATGCAGGAGACACAGGTTCCATCCTTGGGTCAGGAAGATCCCCTGGAGAAGGAAATGGCAACCCATTCCAGTATTCTTGCCTGGGAAATTCCATGGACAGAGGAGCCTGGTGGGCCACAGTCCGTGCGGACATGTAGCAACTAAACAACAACAACAACAACACATCCTTAACATCATTACAATGACCTGGTACCTAAAGGATGGACAGAAGTCCTACTATTGGAAGGCAGCTAAATAAAACAGGATGTCCAGGTAATCTGGATTTCAGATAAACCACAAATAATTTTAGTAGAAATGCATTCCAAATATTGCATGGTTTATATGCTTACTAAAAAATTTATCTGTTGTTTATCTAAAATTCAAATTTAACTGGGTATCCTGTAGCTTCATCTGCTAAATCCACCAGCCCTATTCTATTGCTTTAGAGAGACAAAGGTTTCTCATGTGGATGGAAATTACCCCCCAGGTCCTAAAACCCTACCCAAACATCAGGCCCCTCAGCCAAGGGGGACTTCTCTCCTCTCTTGCCAAATAAAAGAGGGAGGAATTTCAGATCAGGCTCCTTGCCAGAAACAATCATGAAAACAGGGTTACAGCATGCAGGAGGTCTGGTACACGGCTTACAGAACCAGCTGACATGCTCAGTGCCGCAGTCAGCCCTTCCTTTGGAGGGGTGTGCTGATGAAATGTATATTCTCGGGCTGTTGAGGGCATGAGGGATAGGAAGGACCAGTGTTCATCACCCCTCCCTCTGCTCAAGACCCAGAGGAAATGACCCTGACCCTTCTGAGCAGAACAGGCTCCATGAGAGATAGGGTCAGGAGTGACAGAAGGAAGGGTAGTGCGGTCTTGGCGAGGAAGATGAACTTTTCCAGGTCCCTGGGAGGGAATCTGGTCAATGGCAGAGGTCCCCTCCTCCCAGTCTCACTGGCCCTATCTGCTTAGACAGCTGTGCTCTGCCTCCTGAAACAGCGGGACTGATCAAAGGGTGAAAAAACAAAAAGAAGTAGAATTTCATGAGCCCAACCATGCACCAGGAACAGAATCAGTGTTATTCCACTTAATACTTGAACAGTCCTAAGAAAGCAGTTTTCCAGGTGGTCCCTTTAAAAGGTTCAGCCACACTGACCTTGACAATGAAACTGGATTCAAAATCTGACTTCACCAACCACTATGAAGTTTAACAATATAAAACTGCTATTTTCTTTAAAAAAAAAAAAAGATAAATATTGGCAGTTTCATATGGTGTAACTGAATAGCTGTGTGGTCACTTAATTTCTCTGAGCCTCAGTTTTTGCAGCGTTAAAAGAGAGACAGTAGTCATGTCTTCTTTAGCGTTGTGGAAGTGATTAAAGGACATAATGTCTTTAAAAACCATAGCACCCTGTTTAGCACATATTAAGAGCTAAATACATGTGGCTGCAATTATCATTATCTCTGCTATTTTGCTGGATATACAGAAAAATATGTAATAGAAAAGTTGTACCAGCCCAAAGAAGGTTGTTTATCATCAGGGAGAGAATTCTGTAGGTGAAGTCAGAATCCTGTCGCCAGCCATCTTGGCATCCAGGGCTGTGCACAAGAATCCAGACCAGTCTGTCCAATAAAATCATCAATGATGATGGAGACATTATGCACTAATACTGCATAATGGCCACAAGCCATGTGTGGCTACTGAGCCCTTGAAATGTGGCTAGTGTGACTCAGGACCTAAATGTTTCATTTTAATTAGTTTAGTATAATTGACTAGTAAAATAATACTTATTTCAGGTGTGCAACACAGTAGTTCAGTCTTTTCATAGATTCGACTTCATACAAAGTTATTATAAAATACTGATTATATTCCCTGTGTTTTCATAGATTCGACTTCATACAAAGTTATTATAAAATACTGATTATATTCCCTGTGCTATGCATTACAGCCCTGTAACTTGTTTCTTTTATACCTAGTAGTTTGCACCTCTTAATCCCCTCCACTTGTTTTGCCCTTCCCTCACTCCTGCGCCCCCGGTAACACTAGCTTGTTCTCTGTATCTGAGTCTGCTTTTGTTTATTTTTTAAATTCTACAAGTAAGTGAAAACATATAGTATTTTTCTTTCTCTGACTTTTTTCACTAAGCATAATCCCTTCCAGGTCCATCCATTGTCACAAATGACAACATTTTATTCTTTTTTATGGCTGAGTAACATTCCACTGGGTATATATCCCACAATGAGGTATCACCTCATGCCTGTCGGCATGGCTATGGTCAAAAAGACAAGAAATCACAAGTGCTGGCAAGAATTAGGAGAAAAGGGAACACTCGCACACTGTATGGAGTTTCCTCAAAAAATTAAAAATAGAACCACCAAGCTGCTGCTGCTAAGTCGCTTCAGTCGCNCATAATCCCTTCCAGGTCCATCCATTGTCACAAATGACAACATTTTATTCTTTTTTATGGCTGAGTAACATTCCACTGGGTATATATCCCACAATGAGGTATCACCTCATGCCTGTCGGCATGGCTATGGTCAAAAAGACAAGAAATCACAAGTGCTGGCAAGAATTAGGAGAAAAGGGAACACTCGCACACTGTATGGAGTTTCCTCAAAAAATTAAAAATAGAACCACCAAGCTGCTGCTGCTAAGTCGCTTCAGTCGCGTCTGACTCTGTGCAACCCCACAGATGGCAGCCCACCAGGCTCCCCCGTCCCTGGGATTCTCCAGGCAAGAACACTGGAGTAGCCAGCAATTCCACACCTAGGTATTTAACCAAAGAAAACAAAAACACTAATTCAAAAAGATATAAATATCCCAGTGTCCATAGGATCATTATTTACAATAACCAGGATATGAAAGCAACCTAAGTGTCCATCATCAGATGAGTGGGTAATTAATTTCATAAACAGCCACATACAGCTACCGGCTGCCACAGTTGGCAATGCAGTTAAAAACATTTCTTCTTTCACCCTCATGGAGGCATCTGCTCTGAGGTCAAGAGGACTGGGCAGCTTTTGGTGGGAGAGTACCAAGAGAAGAAAATAGGACAACCCCCTCGTTCTGGCCCAGAAGCTTAGACGGGTTTCCAGGACAACACAGACAGAACTGGAAGCAGAGGTTGTCAGTTCAATTAGTGGGCTGGAATGGCCTCTTTTGTTAAAGAGAAAAGAAGGTAACGTTTTCTAAAGCAGGCACACCAACGACAAAAGAGCGTTCCTGCTGGCTCAGCGGTAACAGATCCACCTGCCAGGGCAGGAGACATGGGTTCCATCCCCGATCCAGGAAGATCCCACATACTGCTGAGTAACTAAGCCTAAATCAGCATGCCACAGCTACTGAGCCTGTGCTCTAGAGCCCATGTGCCACAGCTGCTAGGGCCCTCCACAGCAGGAAAAGCCACCACAATGAGAATCCTGTGCGCCGCAACCAGACAAAAGCCCGTGCAACAGCAAAGACTCAGCACAGCAAAAAATACATACATAAATTTTTTAAAGAGATATAAAAGGACCATCATCATCATTTAGTGACCCCTAACCTTCACCCTGAGGGCCTACAAGTGATGGGAGTTCTCCTGCTCTTGCTAATCCCTGAGCATTTCACCACCCCTTGTTGGCTTCCTTAATCCTGACCACATGTCTGTAAACAGAACTGTTAAATGATACAAGGAGGATATTAGAACAAGTTGGTTCTAATACCCCATCAGCCTATGCATACAAACCAAAATCTCTGCCAATACATACTTCAAAGTTAAAAAAATAAAAATATAAGCACAATCAATCACAAATAGTCAGCTAGCATTTCCCAAACAAGGCTCAGGCTATACCCAGCCAAATAATGTCTTTGCTTTGCTTCTGTCTTTTCTCTTTAAGTCTTTTCTCTAGCTCCTGCTGGTGGAAAGTAAAAATGAAAGTCGTTCAGTCATGTGTGACTCTTTGGGACGCCATAGACTGCAGCCCACCAGATTCCTCTGTCCATGGGTTTCTCCAGGCAAGAATACTGGAGTGGCTGGTCCCTTCTCCAGGAGATCTTCCCAACCCAGGGATTGAACCCAGGTCTCCTGCACTGCAGATGGATTCTTTACCATCTGAGCCATTAGGGAAACCTCATTGGTGGAAGACTTCTAATCATCACTTCTGGTTTGGCACTGCTCAGTTCAAATCTATTTTTGCTCAAAAAATACTTACAATTTACAGTATGCGTCACTAGATCTTTTAAAAGAATCTTTATTAAAATCTCCTTGATTAAATCTCTGAGTGTGTCATCTATTTTCTGTTTGGATCCTAATCCACCTTGCCTATCTTAAGAAAAATACATTGCTCATATTCCCTAAATCACTGCTGAAAAAATGAGATGTTTATCTGAGGAATTGAATCTCCCCAACATATCACCCCAGACTGAGAAACAGAGTCCTTGGATTTCAGGACTAGGAGGCGTGTCCAGTTCACAGGAGTCTGGTAGGACAGTGATGATTGGCTCCTTTAGCTGCCAATAAGTAATTCGTTCTTCCCATCAAAGGCCTCCAGCTCGACTCTCCTTAGGGGCAATTTTCAATGACTCAGTCTGTTGAATTGCCTTCCTTAGTCACATATAAATGGATTCTCATGACTTCATGATGGAACAGTGTGCATACAATAAGTTGCAATATTTGCAGCAAGGAACACACATTTTGGTGGCCTCTGAAGACATCAAGAAACCATCCTGAACAATCTACTACCTTCCCTCACACAAGTTTCATTAACCTTGCTTCATAAGTGATATAACTGAAACACAGAGAAGTTAAGAAATATGCCCGGAGATGGCAAACACCTGTTTTTCATGCTGCCACCTACGCCGTGCCCGCAGCAGACATTGTTAATCAATCTCACTTTACTCTTTCCCATTGGAAAGCCTTCTTACTGCAGCTCTCCCTCCAGCAGCCAACACAAATCTGTCAGAGTTGACACTCAAGACATGTTTGCCATTCTCACACATGCTCAGACTTTAAAAATTAGGAAGTGGAACTAGAAACCAGTCTCTGAATCTCCTAGTACACTGTTCTTTTTTAAGGATTTCTCTGTAAAACCAGAAAACCTGAGCAGACCATGTTCATGCTTTCCTTAATACCTATGATGCCTTTGTTAGGAAACATGCCTGAGCCTCCATTTCTATCTTATCATAACGAGATTATGATTAGCTGATACATAAATGCTAAGTCCTTGGCACACTCCTATCATATACTAGGTACTCAGCTCATAGTAGCTCTTATCCATTCTTTATAAACAATGCCATTAACATCCACCATCCAGAGCATGCCCTTCTATGGTGGTCATTAGGGTCCATATCATTGACCTGTTAAATGTTTTCATTCTCCTGGAATATATGCATGGTAGATTGTATTTCTCCACCACATTCAAGTTATGTGTGGCCAAGTGGCTTGCTTTGGCCAAACACATGTGAGCAAGAGAGACATGTATAACTTTTGGACAGAAGCATTTAATTGCCGCATCTGTATTCCAGTCTTCCTTTCTTTCTGACTTGGTAATTATGGAAACAGATTTCAAGATGGGGTATCCATCAGCCCACAGCTCTGAGTGACAATGATCAGCAGAACTTGGGTTGACCCCCCTTGACATGAAGTGAGAAATACACTGCTGTTGGGTAAAGCTACTGAGATTTTGTAGTTGTTTCTTTCTGCAGCCATAAGCTAATCCACCGAGATGAATACTCTTTTCTCTATCAAGGTTCCAGGGAAGCTGAACTTCTCCATTTCACCACAGAGAAACGACTTCAAATAACCATGTGTCTTAAAGGGTCGCATCCCCAAAGTGACTCTGCTACACAGCACTGCATATAATGCTCCCTAAAATGTATTAAATGGCCATTATGTGCCAAACAGTGTTCTGGGCACTTCATGGGGACTAATGGGCACACTTGGCACAGTTCTGGCACACAGTAAACGTGCTAATTCACGTTGATCTGCATCACTGCCCTCATTACCGTTATCACACATCATCTCCAGTCTTGATCTCCTCTCGATAGAAGAGGAAACTCAGACACAAAGCAGTTAAGTAATATGAGCATGGCTTCAGAGGCAGAAAATAACAGAGCAAAGATCTGCACTCGAGTTCACTGGAGACCGGTCCTTATCCTTCCCTTGCTGCTGCATACACATCCGGATGAAGCCCACCAAATTCTGTGTGGTGCACCTTCCTGGGCCCCGCCACCTCCCCCTGGCAGGGTGGGTGTCCCACCAACAGAACTATACCTCATGGTTCCACCACTTGCAACAGTTGGAGCCCAATTCATTGAGAAGGCAGAGAAACCAGCATTCTTTAGGCTGACTTATCCAAGGAAATGAAACCCTGGCATTCAGGAACAGGGTTATGCTTTTCTACCAGCTGCAAGATTCACCATCGGGAGGGCTTTCAAATTTCTTCAGTATCCCTAGGCTGTCATTTCTTTCTTTCCAGAAGTAGCACAGGTCCCAGGACCAGTGGTAAGCTGGCCCAGCCTTGTCCATCTCCGAAGGACATCAGAGGCCAAACAGGGAGGGAGAAAGAATCTCAGCACGGACAGACCCACCAACCGCCCTCCACTCACCACATCTTCCTCCAGGCCATTTATTTCATTAAAGAGCAGGGTGCTCAAGGGAATCTCCAGAAAGGGGGCAATTTCATTCTTCCCACATCATAAAAATTAAAATTCTTTCCAAAAAAATGACGTGCTCTGTTCTTTGAGAAAGCTAAGGAGAGGAGAAAAGGGGTCAAGGAGTGAGAGGTAAGAAAATGTGAGGGAGAGAGGGAAAGAGGAAAGAAAAATAGAACAATAAATGGAATAGGGAAGACAGGGAGATTAAGAAGGGAAGAAAAAGAAGACAGAGAACAGAATAAAGCAGCAGTGAGACTGGCTCTGTGCCTTCGTGAGATCAGCAAACCCTCTGAATTTTCACCTTTGCTCAAAACTGTAGTTGGTATTATTTTGCCATTCACCCACATCTGGGTGTTTCCAGGTGTCCCTTCCCTATGCTCCTCCCCATATCCTGAGAAAAGCTACTAACTCAGTAGTTTTCACCATCTAATCCCTAACCAGAGTTCATTTTGAAAGGACATGGAGTAGGAGGAGGAACTTTATAGTCTGACTGGACTGAGTTCAGAATGCACCCTTAGCACATTTTTTCCCTTCAAAAATATTTATGGATAACCATCTGTGTGCCAAGCACTGTTCTAGGCACTGGGTTACAGTGAACAAAACTCCCTGCTCTCCTCATAAAACGTCCACCCTAGAGGAATAAATAAAAATGAAAATCTATATTATCTCAGTGTTAAGTACATTGGAGACAAATAAACCATCAGAGAATAAGGAGTAGTAATAGCAGGGGGCGGGTCCCCAGGGAAGTCCCCCTGTGAAGGATGCTACTGAAGCAGAGCTTCAAAAGGAGGTGAGGAGTTACCCAACCTATAGGTATCTGGGGAAGAGCAGAGCAAATGCCCTGGGGCAAGAACACACCTAGAGAAGGCATGAGGAACCAGCAAAAGGCAGACGGCTCCATGCAGTGTAGCCCTGGCGCGGTGAAGGATTTTAGAAGTTCAGACATGAGCTGGAAAGATAGAAAGTGATGAACGAAATATGGGACAATTGAAACTGACCTTAGGGAAAGGCTGCAGTTCCCTTAATGACACATTCTAGGATAAGACCAGGGGAGTGAGTGTCTGAAGTAAGATAGCACATACGACCATTAAAGAAGATTGGGTGAAGGACCTGAGAGACAGGGCCCTGGAAGTCTCATTGCTAAAAAGCTTTTTTTTTTTTTTTGGCCACACCGCTCAGCATGTGGGATCTTAGTTCCCTGACCAGGGATTGAACCTGGGTCCCTTGCAGTGGAAGCTCAGAATCTTAACAAATGGACTACCAGGGAAGTCCTGGAAGTCTCATCTACGGAAATGTTAGGGTCACCAGGAATTAGAGAGGAGTGGGTGTTGGAGAGGGAACCAGGATCCCCTCTACAAGGAATTAGAGGGAGGGCCTGGAGATCAGTAGATGGTGGTGATCAGAAGGGGAAGAGGTCTAATGACGTGCAATTTACATCTAGTTCGGAGCAGTTAGGGAGAAGGCAGGCAGAGTGATCTGGAGGCAGCAATGAGGGGCAAGGAGAGCAGGCCCAGTAGGGAAGGGCTGTTGGATACAAACCACTTGATTGAAGTGCAGGTGAACAGGATCTTTCAGCAGAGTCGAGTCACAGTGAGGTTCATTGTCATCTCACTGGCATTTAGTGTGCAGAGGGGCCAAGGATGTTAAAAGCTCTGCAAAGCAGAGAACAGTCCCATGAGAGGACAATCCATCTCGTCCAATAGTGCCCCCAATGGCAAAACGTGTAATCTGATTATGGAGGCAAGAGCATTCAACATCCAAAGGAAAGGCTAAGCACACAGAGGGAATTGCTGACACCAATTCCAGGGACCAGCAGGGAAATACTGTAGAATTTGGAAAGGGGAGAAGATGAGATCAGAAAAGGGGTATCGGAGTGAAAGTCAGGGGCTGAGTAGTGCCCCAGCAGCTCTAGGCTTCCCGTGCTGCTGCTGTCTAGTCGCTTTAGTCGTGTCTGACTCTTTTGTGACCCCGTGGACTCTAGCCCACCAGGCTCCTCTGTCCATGGGCTTTTTCAGGGAAGAACACTGGAGTGCTCCTCCTCCAGGGAATCGGTGGTGACTGTCATAACCGTGGCTGAAGGGGCAGGGAGATGGTCCTGCTGGTCTCGGGGCAGGTGTGGTGATGCAGCCCTGAGCAGAGGGGAGGGACATGCGGTCCTGGATCCACTCTGCATCTTTCTGAGGCAACTGTGGAGTCTCACGAAGGGTTGTTCTAATCTGGAGCACCTAGAGCTTGGAACTGCCTCTTGGCCCTGAAGTGGAAGAAGGGAGGCCCTACAAGGGCATTCCAAATGTCTCGATTCCTGCCAAGGCTAAGCTCTGTGTCCTTGGGCAAGTTACTTAACCTTGCTGAGCCTGTTTTCTCATCCATAAAGTAGCCCCCCAAACCTATCTCAAAAGGTTGTTGCAAGGCTTAAAATGAAAGCCAGAAGGTGTCTAGCCCAGTGTGTGATAGGCGCTCACTGCTCTCAGGCCCACAGCCGGTGGCTCAGGCTGCACAAGCCTGAGTCCAAATCCTGACTCCGTTGCTCATTGATCGTCTAACCCGGGCTGGTTGCTGAATCTCTCCAAGCCTCAGTTTCCTGCACACGAGATTGGGGGAGTAATTCCGGAAGTATAAAGTGTCTGGAAGAAATACATGGAAGATGGTGTAGTGAGCTGTGAAGTTTTGCCTTCTCTTCACTGGAAAAGACTCCCGAGCACATCAAGGTAATTTTCTTCCTCTAACAGTCTCTCGAGTGAATCAGCAGACTTCTGTGTTCAGAGCCCCTGGCCTCAGGGAGAAGCTGGAACTTCTTTGGGAAGTTTTCAGGGCTGCTACTAAGGGCTTCCCGGGTGGTGCTGGTGTAAAGGACCTGCCTGCCAATGCAGGGGATGTAAGAGACATGGGTTCAATCCCTGGATTGGGCCAAGCCCCTGGAGGAGGGCACGGCAACCCACTCCAGTATTCTTGCCTGGAGAATCCCACGGACAGAGGAGCCTGGGCGGGGGCTAGAGTCCATGGGGTCGCACAGAGTTGGACATGACTGGAGTGAGTTAACACGCACGCACTCAGGCCTTTGTTTGGTAGGCCAGAGCATGTCGAGGAGGAGGGCAAGATGAGCAGTCTAAATCCAGGGAATGAGAGGTGAACATCTTGAGACAGGAGGAGGGGAGGCCCAGGGTCTGTGAAGGAATGGCAGAGGCTGAGCCTCGTCCTAAGGCCAACTCTGGGAGGGGAGGATGGCCGCCCAGAGAGTGCATTTGGAGGTCTCACTCCTGGCTCAGCCCACCACACGGACAGCTGCTTCTGCAGCCTGAAGTCACATTTTCTGTAAAGGAGTACATTACATTTTCTTCCCTGTCTTGTATTGGCTCAGAGTGTAGCAGTCCATCCACATGAGACAGTCAGACAGTTCCAGAGTCCAAGTCATCCTGCACACGGGTGTCCCTAGGGGTCACTTCACCCTCTCAGCATAGGTGATGGGGTGATGGCAGATGCTGGCAGTGCAGCTGCCTTGCCAGATGGTTCCAGGGGGAAGGGAGGGGAGCGGAGGCTGGGAGGAAGGCCCCCAGCGTCTGGTGATTCCTGCTTCCCTACACCCTCCCCCCAGCCTCGAAATGTCACACCCTTGCTTTCTACTCATTCCTTGGTGACTTGGGGCCAATCATTTGGGAAAAACTCACTGAAGGTTAGGTCAGTTCCCTGGGAAATGAGAATCATTCCTATGGCCTGGGATTATTGTGACTCACGGGAATAACATAAACCCTTGAAATGGACGTGGCAACTAGTAAGTATGGAATGAATGGCAGAGGTATTGATGGTGGTGGTCAGAGAACTAGTAGTATTAGTAACACTCCTAGGACAACAGGCAAAGTGCTGTCTGGCTCAGATTTAACCAGTCCCAAGAGTCCCGAGGCTGCTGTTCAGCCCCCAGCTTCGCCATAGACTTCGCTGGGGGAGGTGGGTGGCCTCCCTTCTCTGCCTTGGTCTTTGCACCTGTCACATGGGGACAGTCCCATCCACTTTAGAACAAGCTCTTGCAGCTGGAAGGGTCCTTAGAGAACATCTGGTCCAGCCCTTTCTTCTCTGCATTCCATTTCACAGAGGCCAAAAGAAAAGCAGCCTACCTAATTCATGAAAATACTGTTTCCAAATCCATAGAAGCTCAGTTTATTCTGTTTTGTTTACTAGTATGGGTTGGGAGGACTGGGGGCAGCAAGGGGCAAGTGATGTAGAAATGTGACATTCTCTTCCTTTGACCGGCTTTTAATTTACTGGGAAAATGAGATTAAATCCATGAGGATAAAAAAATTTTTTAATGAGCCATGTATGAGAAGTTTTCTGAAAATACGAAATACTTACACAGACAAATTGTGCAGATAGGCCTGCAAGACAGCTCCCACTGACCCCACCCATTGCCTAGTCTCTGCCACACCATCCCAGCACTGATCAATGAGATCTACAGGACAGGCAGAAGCGATGCTATGTCACACCTGAGATTAGGTAACAGAGGACTGCACCTTCTGCCTTGGGCTCTCTCTCAAGTCACCAGCTCTAGAAGAAGCCAGCTGCTATGTTCTGAGGACCATCAGGAAGCTTCGTGGGGAGGCCTGCATGGTGAGGGAATCCAAGCCACTGGCCAGACAGCAAGTGAGGCCTATGAACAACCCCATCCCAGGAATGAACTTGGAAGTGGACCCACCAGCCCCAGATGATTGCAGGACTGGGGTGACAGCTTGATGGCCACCTCATAAGAGACTCTAAGCCAGAAGCACCCAGTTAAATCTGGCCTGCATTCCTGTCCCACAGGAACTAGGAGATAGCACATACATGTTGTTGCAAGCTGCCAAATTTGGGGTAATTCGTTATGCAGCAATAGTTTTCTAATACATAAAAACAGACCACCACCATTCTTCACAGAACACCCACTGCATGTCAAACCTGTGCTCCACAAAGAATAGATAGCAAAGACCCAAGACAGAAGCACCAGCTAGGAATTGTGACGGCCCTGGGCTGAGGCATACCTTGGATGGGTCTCTTGGGAGCAGAGGGTGGTACGTGCTGATGGGAAGGATGTAGAACCCTCAAGATAGCCTGTCAAATTCACGTCATAGTTTCTTCCCAAAAGTGAGATCACAGGGCTCATGTGTGTGCCTGCATGAATGTAGGTGAGAGAGGAATGTACACACAAATGTCAGGATGGGGCAGGGCTCGTAGATGTGGCCGTCTTCCACAGGGGTCTTGCTGCTGCTGCTGCTAAGTCACTTCAGTCGTGTTCGACTCTGTGCGACCCCAGAGACGGAAGCCCACCAGGCTTCCCCATCCCTGGAATTCTCCAGGCAAGAACACTGGAGTGGGTTGCCATTTCCTTCTCCAATGCATGAAAGTGAAAAGTGAAAGTGAAGTCGCTCAGTCGTGTCCGACTCTTGGCGACCCCGTAGACTGCAGCCTACCAGGCTCCTCCATCCATGGGATTTTCCAGGCAAGAGTACTGGAGTAGGGTGCCACTGCCTTCTCCGACAGGGGTCTTGGAAGGAGGCAAATTCTGAAAGGTTCCACAGAACAGGAGGAACCTTCAGTTGTTCCCATGGGAAAGCCTGGCTGCCTCTGTGAACTAGATTTCAGTCCTACCTATATCACATATCGGGTGACATCAGTCTAGTGACTTCCCGTCCAAAAGTGGAAATAAACTCTCCAAAGGAGGCAGTGAAGTTCAGATGAGAAAATATACTTTGGAAACTATAAAACAGTGAGTAACATAAGGAAAATAAACAGGTGTTGTATATAAGGTCCCTAGAACACAGCCTGGCTCACAATATAAGGTTCACAAATGGCAGAGATTTTTTTTTTTTTCACTTGTTGATAAGCCCACCTCTGGTAAAAAAAAAGAAACAAGCAAGAAAAGTGATGGCAGCAGGTGTTTTCTGACGTGTAGCCTGGGCTGCATTGCCACAGGAAGCCCCATCAATGCCTTGTCACACCTCCACCCACCCCATCCCTTCCCCACCAGCAGGACTCACCCAGTGGGAACTGGCGGGCTCTGTATGACACTGCAGAGTCCAGGCAGGATCGATCGCAAAGCAGGGGCAACAGGTTGGGAGGGTTTGACAACTCCCTCTCACGGGGATCTGAGGAGACGGAGACCGCCAGAAGGCATGGGATGGAGTGATAAGGAACAGGAAGACTGAAAGGGCAGGAAAAGAAACCCAGAGTTCCCTTTAATCCCTCTGCTAGGGCCTGGATCCTGATGATTTCAATCTCCACCTCTAGGATTAAGGGGGCAAGGCAACACACATCTGCACACTGGCGTGTTTTCTGAAGAACTGCAGTTGAGGTCTGCCCCAGGTGGATGTCACTAGGGTGGGCACTAATCCAATATCACTGAGTCCATGTAAAAACAGGAAATTTGAACACAGAGCAGATGCACATAAGGAGAATGCCCTGTGATGGCAAGATCAGGGTAATGCTTCTACAAGCCGAGGAATGCCAGTGATTAACAACAAATTCACCAGAATCTCCAGTGGTTGAGAATCCACCTTCCAATGCAGGGCACACAGGTTTGATCCCTGGTTGGGGAACTAAGATCCCTGATGTCATGGAACACCCAAGCCCGAGCACTGCATCTACAGAGCTCTTGCACTCTGGAACCACAGCTAGGGAGAAGCACACAGGCTGCCACAAATATCCCGTTGTGCTGCAGCTGAGACCCAATGCAGCCAAAGATGTATTAAAAAATATGAAAGAAATTTTTTAAGAAAGAGGAGGAGGCATGGAACAGAACTTTCCATCATAGCTATTCAGAGGAGGCCAACCCTGCTGAGACCTTGATCCTAGACTTCTAGGCTCCAGAACTGGGAGATACATTTCAGTTGTTTAAGTTGTTCGGTTTGTGGCACTCTGCTGGAGTAACCCTACCAAACTAATACAAGAGCATTTGGCGTAATCAGCACAAAACCCCAGGTCCAGACAGACCTGATGTGAACCTCTGCACTTAAACAGCATGTCTTGGGCCACTTAGGTGCCATAGTGGGCCTTGGGTTTTTAACTGTAAAATGGGAAATTCCATACACTTTATGTATAGTGACTGAGAAGCAAGCAGCAAATGCAAAGCACGCAGCTACAATGCCTGGCTCCTGGTAGCCACTCAACAAAGGCTTTCACTAAAAGAAATGAAAGCTCAGCTCGAATTCCTTCACCTCTCTAAACCCTGCACCCTCATGAGCAACACAGAAGAACCAGCTATCTGTCAGTCTATGAAGATACCGAATGCTGTGAAGGCAAAAGGCTCCAAGACCCAAGTACAGTGGATTTCCTTGGCTACATAACAGATCGCCACAAACTCAGGAGCTTGAAAAATTACCATCTCAATTCTACGGATCAGAAGCTCAGAAGAACTTGGCTGGAGTCTCTGCTTAGGGTCTCACAAAACCAAAATGAAGATGCTGCCCAGGGTGGGCTCTTACTTGGAGGTTCTGTGCATTAATTGCTTCTGAGCTCATTGTAATTGTTGGCCAAATTCAGTGTTTTGCCTTTGTGGAACTCAGGTTCCTGGCTTTGTCCTGGCTGTTGGTTAGGGATCACTTTCATCTCCTCAAGGTCTGTGATCTGTTTCTAGTGACAGCACCTGGGTTATGAAACCTGTAGGTTTTCTACACCAAGCAATACCCTTGTTTTCTGTGGACACGAACTGGATGTCCAACAGTCTAATTCAATCCCCATCTTACCTGTGGAGGCCTCCAAAGACTAAGGGCTCAGCCCCACAAGATGCTCCACTTCAGACTCCAGTAACAAACCCAGGCAAGCCTGTACTTCTAGCCACCCAACTAGCTATAAAGTTGGGGGGTTCCCATAACCCCCTCCTCATATTTGATAATCTGCTAGAACAGCTCACAGAACTCGGGGAAACACTACTTGTGTTTACTGGTTTATTATATAGGTTATAAAAATGATGAAAAGAAAGCAGCCTGAAGAGGCATGTAGGGTGAAACTCAGAAGAGCCCTGAGCACGTCGGCTTCTGGAGGGTGAGTCAGCCTCCCAGTAGTGGGATGAGCTCACCAACCTAGAGGATTCTGGATTTGTATGGAGGTTTCATTACAGAGGAAGCTAGATTCCCTGGTGGCCCACACGGTAATGGGTCTTCCTCTAATGCAGGAGACCTGGGTTCAATCCCTGGGTCAGGATGATCCCCTAGAGAATGATATGGCAACCCATTCCAGTATTCTTGCCTGGAAAATCCCATGGATGGAGGAGCCTGGCAGGCTACAGTCCATGGGGTCGCAAAGAGTCAGACACAAATCAGCGACTTCACTTTCTTCCTTTTTCATTACAGAGGCATGCTTGATTAAATCACCAACCATTAGTGGGTAACTTGATAGGCAGTTCCTCTCTCCTCCCTGGAGGTTAGGAGAATGGAATTGAAAAGCCCAACCCTCTAATCCCAGAGGAACCTCCCAGCATCCTGATGCTATCCAGAGGCCCATCAAGAATCACCTCCTTAGCATAACCTTCAGTGTGGCTGAAAGGGGCTCGATTAACATAAAATACTCTTCTCACCCCTATCACTCAGGAAATTATAAAGATTTTAGAAGCTCTTTGCCAGGAATCAGGGATGACAACAAAATATATACTTATTATATCATAACATTAAAAGATCCTTCCACAAGGCCCCCTCCATCTTGGCAACAGAGAATTGCCCTCCTGTCAAAACTGCCTCGTATTTCAGTTTTCCTGATGTCTTCTCCTGCCCCTAGCTGGAGAAAAAAATGCACTGCTTTTAAAGAGCTTTTAGGTATGAGATTGAGTCCATTTGGGTAATCTCCCTTGTGTCCTGTGACATAACCATCACAGAAGTAATATTAGCAAACAAAAGTCACAGGGATCATCTTAAAAATTCTGCCCATCATACAGCTATTCTTGGCTGTACCACTGAGTGGATGAGTGACTGGACAAGTCCTTGTCCCTTTTGGACCACAAATTCCGTTTAATTCTAATATCCTATACCTTGCCCCCACAATCAAATTATACTTTCTTAACTTTATAGGATGTGTCCTGATTAAGGGTAACAAAGAAACCTTTGCTCGCTGAGAAGGTTTACAAACTAAATGCAACATTTTTCATCCTTTATTGCAGATCACAATGGTCTGCTATCTTTAAAAATATTGATGCTGGGCCCCCATCTTCAGAAACTCTGACTCTCAGGAAATCTAGGCAAAGACAGACAAGGAGGACATGGCCTTCCCTGTGGTGGGAGTGTAAATCAGGAGGGATGGGAGTCTTCTGTTTGTGTTTCGAGTCTTTCATGGATGCGATAGACAGGGCTGAGGGCAGTGGCGGCTAGACCCAAGTGAGCATCATAGCACAAGACATCCCTACAAGTCACATGATTTCAGTTTGGTATGTTTGTTTCTAGTGGTATCCCTAGGTGTGAGCCGAGGATGTAAGTTAGTTAACACATTTCTACATGGACTGAAATGCTGTGCTCCAGACAGAACATTCTGGGAGAAGCCTGTCTAGCTCCAAAGCCTGACTTTACATTGTCTTGGAGAAAAATGAATGGAATGCAATTATTATTATTTTTTTTGTCTAAGTACCCCAAGTTGGTACATATGTGTGTAAATATATATACACATATATTTAGAGAGAGATTATATAAAATTTCTATTCGATAACAATTGGATAGAGGACAGTTATATTCTCTACCAAGTTCTTGTTATACAGAATTTTAGCTTGTAGATTTTAAACGCATACAATTTACATGCTAAAATAAATTGTGAAAAATTGTGTAATGGGAAAAAGACACTGAGTGTCTCTTCAAAAGAATGTGAGGTATTTAGAGCACCTTCCAGGGTTATCTGGTTCTGAAGAGCTCTCACCTTCCAGTGCCCTTGACTATTGTGCAGTGCTGTAGAGAAAGATGTTAACCTCTGGAGGTCTAATAAAATACAGTGATCCTCGTTAATAAAAATGTCAAATTCTGTTGGATGAAGATACAGCAAAGTACTACCTTTTGCATGTTGAACAGTTTTGTACATTACAATCAAATTTTATGACATTTCATTGTATGTAGGAAAAAAGTAAGGCCCGTTTCCTTTCTCTGGAGGAAAAAAAAAACAACTATTTTCCTTTGAAGAAAGCAAATGGGGGTTATAGAACCAAGTAAAGAGGGGAGTCATAGTCAGTGAGCAAGGGTGCAGGTAGGTCTTAGAAACTGTGAGTATGAGGGTCCTTTATGGTATCCTTTTCCAGAGACTCAGGGCTCAGATCAAGTTCAGCACTGTCAACACCATACAGCAGAATGCAGCAATAAGGGCACCATCCATCTCTCATAATAAAACCACACTGAATTCTGAAACTAATACAACATTGTAAATCCAACACAAATTTTAAAAGAAAGCAAAAAAAAAAAAAAAAACAGATTAGTGTTTATCATACTGAAGAGGGGGAGGCAAGTTAGGGATATGAGAGTAAGAGATACAAACTCCTATGTAAAGAAAGATAAGCAATACGGATATTTTGTACAGCACAGGGAATTACAGCCACTGTCTTGTAATAACTTTTAATGGTGCACAATCTGTAAAGATGCTGACTCACTACCCTGCACACCTGACACTAATATAAAATTATAAGTAAACAACTATACTTCAATTTAAAAAAAACTACAGTGAATCCAAATTTTTGATCTAATGTAAGCTGGAACACTATCCATCATGATAGAAAGAAATCTTTATTTGGGGGAGAGTCTTCTTTAAAAATACCTATACCACAAGCTTTTAAGTTACAAATTGATGTTTCTCCACAAATATGAAAGTCCTTTGACACAGAATGAACCCAAAGTACAATTGGGCAGTATCATTTATAGCATATGATTCATTTAAAACTAAAGAAAAGTACTTGCCACTTTTCAAATTATAAATTAATTGATCTTTGATATTATTAAAAAGGTCTTGAATTCTTTGGGCAATTCTTTGTTTAATTCAAGATCTTTTAACTTTTATAAAGTACTTTTGGCTTCTCATAATTTCCTAACAAAGTTTCTATAACTGAAATATTTTTTGAACCATTTCTCCACCTAAAAATATTTGTGTATATGTTTATGTGCACATGCAAGAGTTCAAAGTTACAAGTTCAAATCCTGTTTAAAATTATTAAAAATCATTCTGAACATTTAATTTTGATTTCAGATAACTAATATTGTGAGGGTTTTTTTCCTTTGACTTGTAAGAGTAAATTTCACTATTATTGGCTTAATATGTCTCTTTTTACACAACAAACATCCTTTTCATTTTGTTCATGGTGTAGCAAATTGCAACTGCCATTCTTTATGAAATTTGCAACATACATTTTTCCAGTCTTTTAAAAAAACTCTTCTAGTATATGCTATTGAAATTCAGACTTTGAAACCTGATTCCCAATGTGATGGTATTTGGAGATGGGGGCTTTGGGAGGTGATAAGGCCACAAGGGTGGAGACCTCCACAAGGGTGGAGACCTCATGAATGAAATTAGTGCCCTTCTATAAAGGACCCCAGAGATTTCCTTTGCTCCTTGTGAACACTGGCGGAAGACAAGCTGTTATGAACCAGAAAGCTGGTCATCTATGGACACCAAATCTGCTGGCACCTTGATCATGGACTTACCAGCTTTCAGAACTGCGACAAATAATTTGACTGTTTAAGCCATCTCGAGTGGTATTTTTTGTTGTAGCAGTCTAAACCAATTAAGACATCATAGTACTAGTTTCTCTGTGTCCATTCAGTAGTTTTCCCCGTAAGAAACTATCTTTTTATTGTTAGAATTTAAGTCAGTCACACATTATTGCAAACATCTAGAACAGAGAAGAAAACATTTCAACTCTATTTCAAAAATGTCTCTAAGACCAAGCAACAGGATTCCATAGTTAAATGAACAGCATAAATGTGCAATGGAGAAATGCATAAAAACACTTAGATTATTTAAGGTGGTCAGAGTATAATAACATATTTCACTTTATGTGATGAATGTACTAATTCTCCAGATCATCTTCAGTTTGGGATCAGAGATTAATTTTTTCTTTGACAACTATTTTGGTATTTTTGACATTTACACAATCCAAACAAGGGTTTTGCACAAATGCAACACCCAACTCAAATGATAAAATGACCGCAGCACATAATAAAAGTGCTCCAGAGACAGAAGACAAGAGTTAAAAGTAGTGTTGGTGCCGTAGCCTTGCAATTCTTCTATTTCTTTATCTTTATGATTGTTGTTTAGTTGCTAAGTTGTGTCTGACTCTTTTGCGACCCCATGGACTGTAGCCCACCAGGCTTCTCTGTCCGTGGGATTTCCCAGGTAAGAATATTGGAGTGGGTGGCCATTTCCTTCTCCAGAGGTCCTTTGAATTTTGCGTCAGTAGTACATCTTTAAATTTAAAATTTTGTTTATATGTATTGTTCTA
Organism: Neotragus pygmaeus; assembly: GCA_006410875.1. Lineage (NCBI taxonomy): Eukaryota > Metazoa > Chordata > Mammalia > Artiodactyla > Bovidae > Neotragus > Neotragus pygmaeus. Next base: position 571,052 of record SJYV01031858.1, on the reverse strand, counting down.
ATTAGAAAAATTAGAACAATACATATAAACAAAAGGGCCTAGAGGAACCATCCCATGTTGAAGGTCAGGAAGGGTGGCAGTGAGGAGATATCCCTCATCCAAGGTAAGGAGCAGCGGCTGCGCTTTGCTGGAGCAGCCGTGAAGAGATACCCCACACCCAAGTTAAGAGAAACTCAAGTAAGATGGTAGGCGTTGCAAGAGGGCATCAGAGGGCAGACACACTGAAACCATACTCACAGAAAACTAGTCAATCTAATCACACTAGGACCACAGCCTTGTCTAACTCAATGANAAGAAAATTGTATATTCTGACATTGATTTGTATAATCTTTAAATTTTCTCAACATGTTTTATAGCATTCTTGTGAATCTCCTACTAAATTTTTTGAAGGTTTAATATCTCTGCCGTTACTTTACTTTTTAAATTTTCTACCTGTTTGTAGCTGGGATATAAATATAAAATGATTTATATTGATCAGTTTTAAGATTTTGCGTATAGGTTCTTTTGTACTTTCTACTATACAATCACATTTATCTCTGAATAATGATGATTGCTTTGTTCCTTTTCAACCCTTACATTTTTTCAACATTTTTCTTTCATAGTACTAGCAATGACACTAGTACAATGCGGAATAGAAATGGAGAAAGAGTATCATTTTATTGTTCCCCGAATCAAGGGAAACTTTTACAAATTTACTTTTAAGTATGGTGTTTTCTATAGAATTTTGTAGCTACATTTTTGGATTAAAAGTATTTCCTTCTTTTTCTAGTTTGCTGAAGAATTTTTATCTTAAATGTCAATTAAAATTTATCAAGTGATTTTCTGTTTATGAGTTTTCTCCTTTATTCTGTAAGTGTAGTGGATCACATTGATTTATTTTCAAATATTAAGCCAACCTTACATTTCCGAAATAGACTAGACTTGTTGTGATATATTACTCATTTTATGTATTACTGGATTCAAATAGTTGTTTTTGAGGAGGGTAACATGAGAGTAATTGACAAGCTCTGATTTTTTTATACTGAGCTGATTTAACACAAAATGCATATTAAAAATTTTTTTTTCTGTATTCTGCCTGTAAGAAAGCCCTACCCATCAATGGATTTTCTTCTGTGATTTAAAAAAAAAAAAAAACTGTCTTAAAAGAAAAAACATTACTTTTACCAATCCCAGAGTTACTCTTGCAAGCGTAATAGATTATAAAGATGAGAATTCTTATCAGTTTTTAAAAAATTATCTTCTCACTAAGACCATAACAGTTATTTTAACTCTTGGACATACATGTATTTTCATCTGCAGTTGGTGAAACTAAGTATATTGAGGCATAATATAAGGTCGAAATCTTGTAAGATTTTTTTATTTGCAAAAAATCTGGTATAAAACATTTTTAAGCTAAATTATGAAAAGAAAGAGTTCCAAAGGCTAAAGTCTTATAGGAAAGACTGATATAGTTTATTCACTAGAAATTGGTTTAAATGTTCTCATGATAAAAAGAAAAAATACCAGAATAAATGTCAAAGAAAAATTACAAACTCAAATATTTCCAGCATGTGTGACAGAGAAAAAGAAAATATCATTCCTAAGGGATAAACAGCTTTACAAACACATTTTAAAAATTAATCACATGAGTAGAAAATGAACAGCTGAAATAAATTAGTAAGACACAAAATAAGAAATTACATAGCTTACATATGCATAAACTATATTTTAATCAAAGAAATATAAACCAAGGAAAAGAAACACCATTTTCAGCTATCAGACTGAAAACATTATGTGTCAAACTGTTGACAAATAGAAAACAGAAATGAACATATTCAATTCTTCTGATAAATTGTCAAAATATTTCTTGGATCAATTTTAGAAATTCTGTAGAAAAACTTAAATTTTATACATATACCTCTATTCAGCAATTTCACTTAAAAAACCTGATAAGAAAAAACCTCACTGAAACTTGTAAAAGATGTTATAAAACTACTAACATAATATATGGACAAAGTATATGATCTGAAGTAAAAAACACAGATGTTTTATTATTGTGTTAAAAAATAAGATGCTATTTAAGTTTTCTATTGCTATGTAACAAATGGCACAAAGTAAGCAGCTTAAAATAATGTCCATTTATTAGCTCATGATCTGTAAGTCAAAAGTCTGTCTTATCAGTACTAGATTTTCTGCTTAAGGTTTTTGTAAGTCAGCTATCATAGCCTTCATTGGAGGAGTTGGGGAAATAACTTCCAAGGCTCATTTTTGTTGATTACAATTCTTATGATAATAGTACTGAGTCCTTGCTTCCTTGTCTGTCAGCTGAGGATTAGGGGACACTGTTGGCTTCCAGAAATCAGCTCCTGCAACTTCTAGACAACAATATTGTGTCAAATAATTCTCATGCTTTGAATTTCTGACTTCTCCCACCTCTGATCTCTAGGTTCAGATTTAAATCCCAAAGGATTAAGATAAACTCCCTATCTTAAGTTCAATTGATTTGGGACATTAATTACATCTGCAAAATCCCTTCATAGCAGTGGATACACTAGTGTTTAACACCTGAGATATATGTCTACCACTGGCAAAAATCTTGAGCGCTATCCTAGATAATACCACAGTTCCAAAATAGAATGTATTATGACTCTTACTTATCTGTAAATAACAGAATACATATACATTTTCAAATATATGCATACTTTTTGCAAAAATATATTAGCTAGATTATCAATATTTCATATTGTATATAATTTATACATCTTCATATACATATAATATATATTTTCATACACATGTATACATTATACATTTTCATATACATATAATGTATTTTTAAATGTGGTTTTAATGTTCACCTTCTAGCTATTGGCTTGAGAATTTTAACATAATGGACAGTATTATAATTTTTAAAGAAGTAAACATAATTTTGCACACTGTCTAGATGTTTATATTTCTAGAAATAAGAAAATGTTTTGTTAACATATTTACCTATCAAATGGTGTTATGCTTCGAAATCAGAGACCATGTTGACAGTATCAGAGCAAGCTTATATGGAGGCACAAAAATACACTTACAAATTTTGCAGTTACTTTGAGCAGTTAAAATCCCATTTTGATGCATGCTCAATTGAGAATTAAAAGTTCAAATATTGATTTGCATAGGAAATTAGCAATTAAGTACCCATATAATTAACTTGCACCTGCCAATTGATGCACCAATTAAGTTTGCAGATACCTTTAAAGAAACTTGTTGAAAATAAAGTTTCTGACAGTTTTTACAATAATTTGTAGATATTTGAAAGCAAACAATTTTACAGAAAGGTATATGTGGTGGTCATGATAATGTTACATTTGCTGGGTATGTAAGTGACCAAAAGCCCAACTGCTGTCATCTGAAACTCGTCATCAGGTTGGCACAGAGGTCAGGTTTACCATGGGCTCCTTAGTGCCAAAGGCTAGACACAATAGGGACACTAAGGCAGATCTGTGCTCAGGAGACCCAGGACTTCAAACTGAAGACTTTGGCTCAAGGACTACCCAAACGCACCTTTACATAGCAGAATACTGTCCCCCTGCCAAAATAGGTTTTGGCACCTGTGACTATGACTGTCTTTGGAAATACAGTCTTTGTAGATGTACTCAATTTAAAATGAGGTCATACCATATTAGAGTGAACCCTAAATGGGCTGATTATAATCTCTCCTGAAAAAAAGAAATACTTTTCAGATACACACAAAGGGAAGAAGGCCATGTGACAGAAATTACAGAATGCCAAGGATTGTTAGCAACCTCCAGACACAGATACATAAATCCTTCTACATACTGGTTTTCTTTTGGATATGTATTCAGAAGAGGAATTATTGGATCATATAGTAGTTGTAGTTTTGATTTTTTGGAGAAACCTCCATACTGTTTTCCACAGTGGCTTTACTATTTCGCTGTCCCATCAACAATGCACAAGAGATCTCTTTTTTTTCCACATCCTCTCCAGGTTTTATGAACTGTCTTTATGATGGTAGCCATTCTATCAGGCATATGGTGGTATCCTGTCTTTGATTTGCATCTGTCATACTTTATTTTTTTGGGCTCCAAAATCACTGCAGATGGTGACTGCAGCCATGAAATTAAAAGACACTTACTCCTTGGAAGAAAAATTATGACCAACCTAGACAGCATATTGAAAAGCAGAGACGTTACTTTGCCAGCAAAGGTCCGTCTAGTCAAGGCTATTGTTTTTTCAGTAGTCATGTATGGATGTGAGAGTTGGACTGTGAAGAAGGCTGAGTGCCGAAGAATTGATGCTTTTGAACTGTGGTGTTGGAGAAGACTCTTGAGAGTCCCTTGGACTGCAAGGAGATCCAACCAGTCCATTCTGAAGGAGATCAGCCCTGGGATTTTTTCGGAAGGAATGATGCTAANGTGAGAGTTGGACTATGAAGAAGGCTGAGCGCCGAAGAATTGATGCTTTTGAACTGTGGTGTTGGAGAAGACTCTTGAGAGTCCCTTGGACTGCAAGGAGATCCAACCAGTCCATTCTGAAGGAGATCAGCCCTGGGATTTCTTTGGAAGGAATGATGCTAAAGCTGAAACTCCAGTACTTTGGCCACCTCATGCCAAGAGTTGACTCATTGGAAAAGACTCTGATGCTGGGAGGGATTGGGGGCAGGAGGAGAAGGGGACGACAGAGGATGAGATGGCTGTATGGCATCACGGACTCGATGGACGCGAGTCTGAGTGAACTCCAGGAGTTGGTGATGGACAGGGAGGCCTGGTGTGCTGCGATTCATAGGGTCGCAAAGAGTCGGAAACGACTGAGTGACTGAACTGAATTAGAAAAATGATTTTACATGGGAATTACTATAGCTCATGTTGTCTGCATAAAATGTTAAAAAAAAATCATACTATATCAATACATAGGAAAAAATTGGTTGAACTGAAGCAGTCCATTGTCACTGACTAGATCAGTGATATGTGCATGTGTGACATCAAAAAAAGTGCCCACCCACACACCACAAACATCATATATTAAGTGACGCAACAATTAAGAGTTAAATTTAGTCCTGCTAAAACAATACATTTGTGTCTAATGGCAAAATGCTTCACACTGTTTTGGTTTTCAAATTAAATTTTTAAAAAATCAGGTTCTTAATCAGTCTTACTAAATTTCAAGTGTTCCAAAGCCACATCTGGCTACTCAATATTATATTGATTAGTGCAGTTTAAAAAAGGAAGAGAGCTTTGGGGACCTACCAGGAGATGCAGAATTTTGAACAGAAAAAACACAAAAGAAGACTTTAGTTTTGTTGCTGTGTTATGTGGTATCCTCCCTTTGCTGTTCCCTCAAAAAAATATACTTAAGGCCTCTGAATCAGATTAGACATGGTTTTGAGTTACTTTATTTGTCTGCTTGGACTGCTATAACAAAATACCTCATCTAAAGTCTTCTTATAGGGACACTAATCCTATCAGATTAGGGCCCCAACCTTACCTCCTCATTTAACTTTAGTATCTCTTTTCTCCAAGTACAGCCACAATTGAGCTTAGGGCTTAAATATATGAAATTGGAGGGGACAAACATTTACTCAATGAGAGTTATACAGACTAACAGTAGTAGGCATAAAATTTTATGTTATTCATTTATCACTTAAAATTTTAGCCATTTTAAGAATTTTTCTGACTAGAGGGCCACAGAAAGCTGGCCCAGGGTTTTAAAAAATATAATATCTTTCTGCACAATTTGGGCTAGCTAATATGTAACTAAAAATGTAACTTTCCTTTAATCACTGTATTGGCTAGCTGGTTTGAGGTAACTTGTGCACTTTTTTTTTTTTTTTTTTTGAGAGTCTGATTTATTTTCATAGAAACACACTTGTGCACTTCTGATTTAAATCCAGTCTTGATTGGGAAAATGTGGAAATATGGATTATTCTCCTCCTCTCTCTCATCCTAAAGTCGCACTAGGCACACAGGAGGTTGTGTAACTTCACGATGTGGTGGATGGGGGCAGGGTGGGCAACTGGCCATAGCTGTTTCTCTGAAGGCATCTTTCCCTGAAGTGATTCATCCATCTGCTCGTTGCTCCTCATCTCTTAACCCAAGGAATCCACTGTTCAGGTACCCTTGTCCTCGGACATCCTGCCTGTGGTGGATGTAGGCTGTTCTGTGCCTTTCCCATGCCCGCACAAAGGCCCCCCAGCAGCCCACAGTCATCCTGGCTGCGACCTGTCCCTTGCAGCATGACAGATCAGACCTGGAGGTCCATGGAAGATTCTCCTTGCCTCAGCATGCCGCTGTTTCCATTTTGCTGTGACCAGTGTCCCATACCTGGGGCTCCTTAAGACTCTTGCAGTCTCTCTCTAATACATCCTTAGAAATGAAGATAGAAGTTTTGTCTACAGCTGTCAATTATCTGAGATTTCGCACTCCCTTCAACCCAATCAGGTAAGAAGACTGTGGGTGTCCTTCTCAAGAACCTGTAGCAGTGGCTCACCCTCACTCTCCTCTGACAGTCTTCCAAAGTAGTGTATCATTTTGCATTCTTACCAGCAATGAATGTGAATCCTATTTCTATACATCCTTGCCAGAGTTGGGTGTTGTACAGTACTTTGAATTGCGGCTATCCCAATAGGTATGCAGTAGTATGCTGCATGCTAAGTAGCTTCAGTCATGACCAATTCTTTGCCACCCCACGGATGGTAGCCCACCAGGCTCCTCTGTTCATGGAATTCTCCAAGCAAGAACCCTGGAGTGGGTTGCCATCTCCTTCTCCAGAGGATCTTCTTGAAACCAGGGACTGAATCTGCATCTCCTGTGGCTTCTGCATTGCAGGCAGGTTCTTTACTGTTGAGCCACTAGGGAAGCCCCTTCATGTATTCCTAGAAACGGGTAGTATTTTCTTGTTGTTTTAATTTGCAATTCCCCAGTGACATATGATGTGGAACATTTTGTCGTACGTGTATTTACCATTTGTATATCTTTTTTTGTGAAATGTCTTTAGATCTTTTGTTCACTTTTTAGTTGGGCTGTTTTTTATTATTGAGTTTTAAGTGTTAGTCCTTTGTATATTTTAGATACAATTCCTTCATCAGATATGAGGGAGTTTTCCCCAGGCTGCAAGCTAACAACCATAGTTTTATAGATGTTGGTAGAAGACACGAGATTTTGGTGTCAAGACAAAGGACTTTACCACTCACAGCACAGCAAGTGGCATGAGCTTCTTGCTCACATCAGTTTCTCTCGCTCTCAGTTCCCTGTGGGATAACACAGAGTGGTCTGGGGGGAGAGGTACTGCACACACAGTAGGTTTGTATCACAACTGAAGAACTCCAGCCTCAGAAAGCCCAAATCTTTTCTAATGGGCTGCAAGGAAACTTGCTTAACTTTCACCTGAGAGGGAGAATCTGCTTTTATTACACTACACTCTAAAAAAACACAAATCTTTCCCTTTGACTTGGAGACACTCTATCTTCCAAGGCTGTCTGCTAGTCAAATGTCATTGAAAAGACTGTTTGGCACAAAAGCTGTTAGTGTCTTTGCTCACAAGACTGTGCAGAAATTAATCAAGAACTGTCTCCCCCTAAGTCATGACTCAACACCTCTAAATATCTTGGTATGTGTGCTCTAAATAAATTCTCATGTATAATTACCATAACTTTATCACAAATGAGAAATTTGACAATGATTTCTTAAGTCACAACTCCAACAACTCATTAATATCCAGTCCATATTCAAATTTTTCCAAGTATGCCAATAACCTATTTTATGGCTCAACTAACAAATCCAAAACATAATCCTATCAAGGTTAACCAATATACTTGGTTGTTTTGTCTCTTTAGTATATTTTTACCTAGCACAACCTCTTTGCCTTTACTGTTTGCTATGGGGAGAAAGGTCTCACATTCTGAATTTGTCTGATAGCTTTCTTGTGATATCATTTAACCTGCTCCTCTTTCCCACGTATTTCTGATAAATTAGAAATTGAGTCTAGAGACTAGGTGAGATTCAGACTAAACCAGTTTGGCAAAAATACTTCTTAAGTAATGTTCATTTTAAATACAGTGAGAAAGTATCACAGGAGGAGGCATTTAATGTCAGGTTGTCTTGCTACTAGCTTTGATTATTTGGATAAAGTGACAACTGCAAGACCTCTCCTTCAAAGGTTCATTCTTCTATTTGAAATCTATAAGCAATCTGAGATGTAATTCTCGTGTGTGTGTATGTGTGTGTGTGTGTGTGTGTGTGTATGTATTTAGTTCACAGTCACGTCCAACTCTTTGCAATCCCACAGACTGTAACCTGCTAGGCTCCTCTGTCCATGGGGATTCACCAGGCAAGAATAATTGAGTGGGTAGCCCTGCCCTTCTCCAGGGGATCTTCCCAACCCAAGGATCAATCCTTGTTCTCCCACATTGCAGGCAGATTCTTGGCATCAAGCAATGGCTGATTCCCCAACAGGTTGTAGCATCCATTGAAGTTTCTTTCCTGAATTAAATATTCACTAGGGTTAGGCTTTACTACTAATCAAAGCCAACCTTTTAAAATAAAAAGAAGTGAGAATGAAAGCAAGGAAGGAGGAAGAAGAAGGAACATTTCTATTCCGTAAAAATGCGTCTCCAAAAATGGACAGCTGTGGCTTTCAAGAGCTCATTTTGGAACACTAAGTCAAGAATTTTACTCTGTTCTTAAAGGTCGCCAGCATCCATCCTTCTCTGGGGGTGTTGGCCTTAGTCCCAGAAGGAAAAAAACAGGGAATATTTCAAATATTATCTGACTATACTTAAAGAACCAACTTTTCCAACAACGAAGTAGAAAATCATCAGTGGATGCCAGAACCCAAGGGCAAAGGTTTGAGAAGAAACATAGTATTTACATACTCTCAGCGTGCATTCCTCCAAATCACTTACTAATTTAAAAAGAGGAAGTAGCTCAAAGTTAACACCACCAAAAACAGGACACACTGAAGAAGCCTCCTGATGTTCCTGGGACACAACATCCTTTATGTGCTACTCCTGCCTGGAGATGGCAAACTCTGGGTTAAATCAGGAAAACAGGGACAGGTTGGAATAACTCTTCTGTGCTCTTAAAAAATGTGACAGTCAACAATGGTAAAGGAACGCTGAAGAACTACTGCAGATTAAAGGAGATTAGAGAGGCATAACAGCTAAATACCATGTGAGATTCTGGACTAGATCGGGGACTGAGAAAAAGAAGCCATAAAGGATTTTATTGGGATAATTGAGAAGACTGGAATAGACTGTAGATCAGAAAATAGTGTTCAGTTCAGTTCAGTTCAGTCGGTCGCTCAGTCGTGTCCAACTCTTTGCGACCCCATGCATTGCAGCACGAAAATAGTGTTATATCTCTGTCAAATTCCTGATTTTGAGAATTGTACTATAATTATCCCCTTAACGGACCACAGCCTTGTTGTGGCGAATGGACTTGCATAACTCACTGAAGCTAAGAGTCATGCTGTGCAGGGCCACCCAAGATGGATGGGTCCTACTGGAGAGTTTTGACAAAACATGGTCCATTGGAGGAGAGAATGGCAAACCCCTCCATTATCTTGCCATGACAACCCCATGAACAGTATGAAAAGGCAAAAAGATATGACACCAGAAGATGAGCCCCCTAGGTCAGAAGGTGTCTCATATGCTACTGAGGAAGAGAGGAGGGCAATTACTAATAGTTCCAGAAAGAATGAAGTGGGTAGGGCAAAGCATAAATGACTCTCAGTTGTGGATGTGTCCGGTGGTGAAGGTAAAGTCCGATGCTGCTAAGACCACTACTGCAAAGGAACCTGGAATGTTAGGTCCATGAATCAAGGTTAACTGGACATGGGTCACGCAGGAGATAGCAAGAATGAGCATAGACATTTTAGGAATCAGTGAACTAAAATGGATAGAAATGGGCAAATTTAATTCAGATGACCATTATATCTACGACTGTGGGCAAGAATTCCTTAGAAGAAATGGAGCAGCCCTCATAGCGAACAAAAAGTCCAAAATGCAGTACTTGGATGAAATCTCAAAAATGACAGAATGATCTCAGTTCATTTCCAAGGGAAACCATTCAGTATCACAGTAATCCAAGACTATGCCCCAACCAGTAATGCCAAAGAAGCTGAAGCTGAGCAGTTCCATGAAGACCTAAGAGACCTTCCAGAAGCATCATCAAAAAAGATGTCCTTTTCATCATTGGGGACTGTAATGCAAAACTAGGAAATCAAGAAATACCTGGAGTAACAAGCAAGTTTGGCCTTGGAGTACAAAATGAAACAGGGCAAAAGCTAACAGAGTTTTGTAAAGAGAACACACTGGTCATAGTAAACACCCTCTTCCAATAACACAAGAAATGACTCTGCATATGAACATCACCAAATAGTCAATACTAAAATCAGACTGTTTATATTCTTTTCAGTCAAAGGAGAGGCTCTATACGGTCAGCGAAAACAAGGCCTGAGGCTGACTATGGTTCAGATCATGAGCTCCTTATTGTAAAATTCAGGCTTAAATTGAAGAAAGCAGGGAAAATCACTAGGCCATTCAGGTATGACCTAAATCAAATCACTTATGATTATACAGTAGAGGATAGGAATAGATTCAAGGGATCAGATCTGGTAGAGTGCCTGAAGAACTTATGGATGGAGGTTTGTAACATCATATAGGAGGCAGTGATCAAAACCATCTTTGAGAAAAAGAAATGAAAGAACACAAAATGGTTTTCTGAGAGGGATTAACAAATATCTGAGGAAGGAAGAAAAGGGAAAGGCAAAGAAGGAAGAGAGAGGTATACTCAACTGAATGCAGAGTTCCAGACTATAACAAGGAGAGATAAGGTCTTCTTCAATGAACAATGCAAAGAAACAGAGGAAAGCAATAGAATAGGAAAGACTAGAGATCTCTGCAAAAAAACTGGAGATATCAAGGGACATTTCATGCAAGGATGGACATGATAAAGGACAGAAACATTACAGACCTAACAAGAGCAAAAAAAGATTAAGAGGTCACAAGAATACACAGAAGAACCGTACAAAAGAGGTCTAAATGACCTGAATAACCACGATGGTAAGGTTACTTACCTAGAGTCAGACATCCTGGAATGTGAAGTCAAGTGGGCCTTAGGGAGCATTACTAAGAACAAAGATAGTGGAGGTGATGGAATTCCAGCTAAGCTATGTCAGATCCTAAAAGAGAATGCTGATAAAGTGCTGCCTTCAATATGCCAGCATATTTGGAAAACTCAGCACTGGTCTCAGGACTGGAAAAGGTCAGTTTTCACTCCAATATTAAAGAAGGGCAATGCCAAAGAATGTTCTAACTAATATTATGGGTCCAAATGAGTGCTCACAGTTGTGCTCACTTCACATGCTAGCAAGGTTATGCTCAAAATCCTTTAAGCTAGGCTTCAGCTGTATATGATCTGAGAACTTCCAGATGTACAAGTTGAGTTTAGAAAAGGCAGGGGAACCAGAGACCAAATTGCCAACATTTATTGGATCATAGAGAAAGCAAGAGAATTCCAGAAAAACATCTACTTCTGTTTTGTTTACTACACCAAAGCCTTTGACTGTGTGGATCACAACAAACTCTGGAAAATTCTTAAGGAGATGGGAATACCAGACCACCTAACATGTCTCCTGACACACCTCAAGAAGCAACAGTTAGAACCGGACATAGAACAACGGACTGGTTCCAAATTGGGAAAAGGAGTACGTCAAGGCTATATATTGCCACCCTGCTTATTTAATTTTTATGCAGAGTACATCATGTGAAATGCTGGGCTGGATGAAGCATAAGCTAGAATCAAGATTGCCAGGAAAAATACCAACAACTCAGATGATACCACCTTAACAGCAGAAAGTGAAGAGAAACTAGAGAGCCTCTTGACAAAGGTGAAAGAGGAGAGTGAAAAAGCTGGCTTAAAACTCAACATTCAAAAAAGTAAGATCATGGCATCATGTCCCATCACTTCATGGCAAATAGAAGGGAAAAAAACAGAAGCAGTTATAGATTTTCTTTTATTGGGCTCCAAAATCACTGTGGATGGTGACTGCAGCCATAAAATTAAAAGATGCTTGCTCCCAAGGAAGGCTATGACAAACCTAGGCAGTGTATTAAAAAGCAGAGACATTGCTTTGCTGACAAAGGTCTGTATAATTAAAGTTATGTTTTATTCCAGTTAGTTATGCACAGATCTGAGAGATAAACCATAAAGGAGGCTGAGTGCTGAAGAATTGATGCTTCAAATTGAGGAGCTAGAGCAGACTCAAGTCACTTGGGCTGCAAGATCAACCAAATCAATCCTAAAGGAAATCAACCCTGAATATTTACTGGAAGGACTGATGCCAAAGCTGAAGCTTCAATACTTTAGCCACTTGATGCAAACAGCCAATTCATTGGAAAAGCCTCTCATACTGGGAAAGACTGAAGGCAACAGGAGAGCAACAGGAGAAGGTGGTGGCAGAGGAGAAAATGGCTAGACAGCATCACCAACTCAATGGACATCACTGTAAGCAAACTCTGGGAGATAGTGAAGGATGGAGGAGCCTGGCGTGCTACAGTCCATGGGGTTGCAAAGAGTCAGACATGACTTAGCAACTAAATGACAACACTATGATTATGTGAAAAAATGTCCTTGTCTAAGGAAAGATGTATATACCAAAGTATTTAGGGATAAAAGGACTTATCTCTAACTTACTCTCAAATGATTCCAAAATACACATAGGCAAACATATAGACAAAAATGAGAACATGGGGCAAATATAAACAATTGGTGAATCTTGGTGAAGAGTTTGTTTCCTGCATCTTTTCATAAGTTTCAAATTATAATTCCTCAACAACCAAAATGAAGCTGCTCCTGTTTCTTTCATTTTCCTTATTCCCTGCTCTAAAATCCCCTGGGAGAATGAGAACTGGTCTGGAGAGAAGAAACCTGATTATAATCCTCACTTCCAATCAGAACTTGCTGGAATATCTTGAGCTAGATCCTTTTTCTGGGCCTCAGACTTTCTGCCTGCATAACTGTGAAGCTTGCTTTGAAGGTTTCAGGATTCCCGTACAGGTTGCCAAGATGGGAAGATGGTTTTTTTGTTGTTCACCTACTGAGGTTGTGCTACTCACACTTCTAGATGCTGCCTTCATCTCCAAGTGTCCATCACATCTTTTCAGCTGCCTCTGAAGCACCTAGAGCAGACTGAGTTTGTCACTGCTGAGTTTCTCATCTCAGGTTGGATTGGGAAAGGGGGATGCTGTTTGTTTCAAGTGACACTAGTACTAAAAGGACCCCTTCTGAGTCTTGATTAGCCAAGGTATGTCAGAGTGCCCAGGACTTCTGGGGCTGCTCTTTGAGGGGAAGGCAGGAGTGGGGGAGGCCAAACAGACATTCACGGTTATTTGCTGGAGAGAGCTCCTGACTTCAGGGCATCTCTCGAATGAGGTGGGGTTGGGGTAGTGGATGAAAGGGAGACAGACAACTGCTCTGATCTCAGAGTATCTGAGTGGCTTTCATTCGTGGCCCTTTCTTCAAATTGCCAGACTGAAGATGTCTCTGATTGAATATAAGTGAGAATTCAACTTTCCCAAAGTTCAACACCGCTGACCATAGCTATATTGCTGAACTAGAAAAAACAAACAAACAAACAAACATGTGGAGTCTGGAAAATTAGCATGAATAGTTAAAAATTAATTTGAGTGTGAGTGGAAACTGCCACAGCTAAACAAAGCAACACGTCACAGAGCCTTCTAGCTCTGTGCATGAACCTTCCCATGGGCTCTCATGCTGAATTTAAATACATTAAAGGTTCACATGATAGAAAGTCTATCACCTGTTGATTCAAGATTGGAAAAAAGGCATCTCTCTGTTCCTTGAGACTTTGTGAGCAACCCATGGATTCTACATGAACCTTCTAACCAACCAATGTTGGTAAGTGCAGCAGTTAATTTTATCAGTTGTAAATTACTGACATTAAATTACCAATATGAAAACAAACCACTGTTTTTATCTTTCCCCTGCCTCCTCCTCTCCCCAGGGGTCAGGAATGGGGAGAAAATTTTGTTAAAAGTGATAGCAAAGCAGTTAATTGCAGTGCTTATCAGGGGTGCGGTTTTATTTAGAACTGTCTAAAAGTGACACCAATTCTGCTAGTCTTAAAGTTCTGTGCTCTGTGTATAGCTGAGTGCCTCTGCTAGTAGAGATATCAACTAAGATCAAAGGAAGATTAAAGAGTACAGCAGATGGATTAGTCTTGTTTCTCCTGCCACTGTGATGTTGTATCAGTGAAATAAGACCTCCTGATACTAGTGGACTAGTATCTCAACTAGTATGTTGAGGTTTCACAAATCTGGTTCAATTTCACATTCTGTATTTCACAAGAAGCCTTGGTCATGTAAATAACAGAAGCTCACTTGTGTGTAATGCTCAGTTCACAAACACTTTCACATATACCATCTTATATCACTCTGAAGATAACCCTGAGCTATAGGCTCCACAGGCAACTACCTGAAAATTAAAAAAAAAAAAAAAAAGCCCAGAGGTCTTGAAGTGGCTTGTCCAAGGTCACAGTGTCAGTGACGAGCCAAGGTGGGGACTAGAGCCCCAAGAACAGACTCCCTCTCGAGTGTCACAGCCGATATTCCCTGCTAATGACGGCATAGGTCTTACTTTGACAGCTGAGGGACTTGGTTGCATAGGTCTTACTTTGCTGTCCTTTCCCCCTGGGGTCAGCTGGAGTAAAGAGGATTTGGGAAGTGAAGCGCTGGCTGTGGAGATGACGTCCAGGAACAGGATACCAGCTGTGATGGCCATGATAAAGCCATGAGAATCCTGAGTCCCTGGCCAGGGATGTGGGCAACAGACCACCATGGGAGCAGGAAGCATGTACCTGCCAACTCATGATAGCTAACTTGAAAGAGCGTTCTTTAAATTGAAAGATGAAGGCATCAGAGAAAAACAACTAGATAAAATGGCTATCATTCCCACTAGGAAACCAGAGGACAGGTTCAGCTATGGTACTGATGACCTCACATGTCTTCATACCGATGTACAAAAAACAAGGAATGACCACAGCAAATGTGGATTTTAATCTGAGGGAACTACAGTCTTACAAGTGTCAAGGAAACTTGGTGGGCTGAGGATCTACAGTATGACCCCATGAAAAGTTGAATCTTTGAAAAGAAATACTTAGTAGAAGAAAGGTCATATGAAACGTGAAGAGGGTGTAGATTTAGTTGGAAATCCACAGACCTGAAATAGACACAGTGAAAGGCATGTGGCTGAGACAAAAACAGAGAACCAAAATTCTATCAGTAGAAGAACACTTCTTACCCAAAAGGTCAGAGCAAACGTTATTAAGAGAGACACACATCAAGACTGGAGAATAGATGAGAAAAGGACTCTAGTTTCTTTACATAAGGCAGGCCTTTACACCAGTAAGAAACTGCAGATGCTTTGGAGGGAAAATAGATGTTGGCAAAATTACAAAAATAAAACTGACAGAGGTTAGACAAAACTCCAACTCTCAATTTCTGATTTCACCCAAAATAATTTTCACCCAAAATAATCTGTGAAAGTGAAGACTGGACCCAGATCATGTTCAAGTCTTTCAAGTGGGGAGAAGGACAGATTCCAGAAACAATTCAGTTCAGTCGCTCACTTGTGTCCCACTCTTGGCAACCCCACTAACCGCAGCATGCCAGGCCTCCCTGTCCATCACCAACTGACGGAGTCTACCCAAACGTGAGTCAGTGATGCCATCCAATCATCTCATCCTTTGTCATCCCCTTCTCCTCCTGCCCTCAATCTTTCCTAGCATTAGGGTCTTCTCAAATGAGTCAGCTCTTCGCATCAGGTGGCCAAAAGATTCTAGTTTCAGCTTCAACATCAGTCCTTCCAATGAACACTCAGGACTGATCTCCTTTAGGATGGACGGGCTGGATCCCCTTGCAGTCCAAGGGACTCTCAAGAGTCTTCTCCAACATCACAGTTCAAAAATATCAATTCTTCAGCACTCAGCTTTCTTTATAGTTCAACTCTCACATCCATACATGACAACCGGAAAAACCATAGCTTTGACTAGACAGACCTTTATTGACAAAGTAATGTCTCTGCTTTTGAAAATGCTGTCTAGGTTGGTTATAACTTTCCTTCAAGGAGTAAGTGTCTTTTAATTTCACGGCTACAATCACCAATCTGCAGTGACTTTGGAGCCCCCCAAAATAAAGTCTAACACTGTTTCCCCATCTATTTCCCATGAAATGATGGGACTGGATGCCATGATCTTGGTTTTCTGAATGTTGAGCTTTAAGCCAACTTTTTCATTCTCCTCTTTCACTTGCATCAAGAAGTTCTTTAGTTCTTCACTTTCTGCCATAAGGGTGGTGTCATCTGCATATCTGAGGTTATTGATATTTCTCCCAACAATCTTGATTCCAGCTTGTGCTTCTTCCAGCCCAGCGTTTCTCATGATGTACTCTGCATAGAAGTTAAATAAGCAGGGTGACAATATACACCCTTGACATACTCCTTTTCCTATTTGGAGCGAGTCTGTTGTTCCATGTCCAGTTCTAACTGTTGCTTCCTGACCTGCATACAGGTTTCTCAAGAGGCAGGTCAGGTTCTGGTATTCCCATCTCCTTCAGAATTTTCCACAGTCTATTGTGATCCACACAGTCAAAGGCTTTGGCATAGTCAATAAAGCAGAAATAAATGTTTTTCTGGAACTCTCTTGCTTTTTCAGTGATCCAGCAGATGTTGGGAATTTGATCTCTGGTTCCTCTACCTTTTCTAAANGTAATAGAAGGGAAAAGAAAGAACTAATCTGAAGATAGTCAAACTTTCCTTTCATGGGGGCGGGGCACAGACTGGACTGTGAGACTAAGGCCCTGGTGGGTCAGGAAGTCTTTGTTTTGCTCCCAGCAGTCTGCTTTTTCTTGAACATCAGGAAGTTCACAGTTCACGTATTGCTGAAGCCTGGCTTGGAGAACTTTGAGCATTACTTTACTAGCATGTGAGATGAGTACAATTGTGCGGTAGTTTGAGCATTCTTTGACATTGCCTTTCTTTGGGATTGGAATGAAAACTGACCTTTTCCAGTCCTGTGGCCACTGCTGAGTTTTCTAAACTTGCTGACATATTGAGTGCAGCACTTTCACAGCATCATCTTTCAGGATTTGAAATAGTTCAACTGGAATTCCATCACCTCCGTGATGCCTGATGAACTATGGATGGAGGTTTGTGACATTGTACAGGAGACAGGAATCAAGACCATCCCCGAGAAAAAGAAATGCAAAAAAGCAAAATGGCTGTCTGAGGAGGACTTACAAACAGCTGTGGAAAGAAGGAAAGCGAAAAGCAAAGGAGAAAAGTAAAGATATACTCATCTGAATGCAGAGCTCCAAAGAATAGCAAGGAGATATAATAAATAAATCATCAGCAATCAATGCAAAAAAATAGAGGGGGGAAAAAAAAAGAAAAGGAAAGAGTAGAGATCTCTTCAAAAAAATTAGAGATACCAAGGGAACATTTCATGCAAAGATGGGCTCAATAAAGGACAGAAATGGTATGGTCCTAACAGAAGATATTAAGAAGAGGCGGCAAGAATACACAGAAGAACTGTACAAAAAATATCTTCACGACCCAGATAATCATTGATCACTCACCTAGAGCCAGACATCCTGGAATGTGAAGTTAAGTGGGCCTTAGGAAGTATCACTACGAACAAAGCTAGTAGAGGTGATGGAATTCCAGTTGAGCTATTTAAAATTCAGAAACAATTGGCAAGTAATAAATAAAAATCCTAACCTTGAGTATTTCCAAGGAGAGAAAGGAGTACATCAAGGCTGTATATTGTCACCCTGCTTATTTAACTTATATGCAGAGTACATCATNCTGATGCTGGGAAAGATTGAAGGCAGGAGGAGAAGGGGATGACAGAGGATAAGATGGTTGGATGGCATCAATGACTCAATAGAGATGAGTTTGAGTAAACTCTAGGGGTTGGTGATGGACAGGGAGGCCTGGCGTGCTGCAGTCCATGGAGTCACAAAGAGTCAGACATGACTGAGTGACTGAACTGGACTGAACCTGTCATTTAGAATGGAAAATGGCGATCTTCAGGTTGCAGCATGGGTCATTTCAGCAAGCCATGACACGGTGATTTCACTTCTTGCAATGACTGACAAAGCAAAAATGTAGAGGACTTGCCAATTGCAAAATTTCTGACATTTTCTCATGTGAGTGGACAAAGTAGAAACATGGGTTGAAATGTTAGCAAGAAGATTTAAATCTGTAGCTTGTTGGGCTTGCCCAGAGTGTTGACTGATGTTTCCATGACAACTGGGACAACAGAAGAGAATTCCCTAGTTGGCTTCTGAGCTTGATCTTTGGCTTGTTTTTGATCAAAGTTTTTATTAATAACTCGAGTAAAGATATAGAAGCTGTAGGGTTTTGGCTTATGGGCACAGATCATTAAGTTTTTAGAAGATTTGTGAGCAGGTTGACACATAAGCTTGTAATTGGTCGTGGTGGGGTATTTAAATTATGGAAAACTAGCAAGCACTGTAAATCAGGGCCCTCCCTTTCCCTCCCAAGAATAACTGGTTGTTAACCATTTACTACCACACCAGTGAACAGAAAATGATATATAGTCAGGACTCATTTGACTACAGCTAAAATTGCTTTAAACAAACAAAACTCCCCAGCAAGTTTAAGGAATTAGAAAGTCCATGTTGGAGCCTTGGGTGGAGTTGGACACCTGCTCAAATGATGTCACAGACTCAGTCTCCCCCCTCTGCCGCCCGCCCTTTGCTCAGCTTTCCTCCGTGTTGGCTTCATTCAGTATTAACTCAAGGCTTTTATCATTCTGGCATTGCAATGCCAGGGGAAAGAGGGTCCCTTTTCCTCAATAATCTAAACAAAAGACCTACTCACTTTGATGAAGGGAATGGAGCACTTTGATTGTTCAGTCCNTTCAGTATTAACTCAAGGCTTTTATCATTCTGGCATTGCAATGCCAGGGGAAAGAGGGTCCCTTTTCCTCAATAATCTAAACAAAAGACCTACTCACTTTGATGAAGGGAATGGAGCACTTTGATTGTTCAGTCCTGGGTTATTTTCCTATATCTGGGTATAGAGATTGAAAATGCTGAAGTGGCCAGCCAAATCAGGAGCTATCAGAAGAAAGAGAGCCGGATGCTGGGCATCCAAAGAATGTGTAGCCACTAAATGTAAGAAAGACTGAGGAATTATAATCCAGTTTAAAAAAAAAAAAAAGTAATCTCGGGATGAAAGAATCAATGAGCATAGAGTGTCAATTCAAGAATTGTAAGAGCTATTTTATAATTATGTAACTACTACTCGGAGTATTGTATTCAGTTCTCAACATTGTACTTTACAAGAGACATTGAATATTCACAAGAAAGTCCTAAAACCATGTATTGATATGTAGAAAAACGTGTTAACAATGGCTGCAGAAATCGGAGAACATTTGCTTTGGAGGAAAGCAGACTTAGGAGCACACCGGGATCTCTGTCTTCAAGTGCTCAAAGTCCTCCTTAACCCGGGATGTTCTCATGTGACTCTGGACGGCAGAGTTGCAGGACCAGGAACAGATTTGGTTCAATATAAGAAACTACTCTCTAACCATGAAGGCTGCCCAACAACTGGATGGGCTGACTCAAATCAGGGAACTCTGTCACCAGAAATGCTCATGCAGAACTTGGATGACCAAACATCTGGAAAGATACAGAGTAGCCTGCTTGGTATGTTGTATGATGGGACAGCATTTTACATGGAGGTTAGACTCTAAAGTCAGTAAGGCAAAAGCCACATGTAGCCAACCTTGAAAATTACCTATATAGAATGGTTAATATAGATCATAGGTTTGTATGTGTGATATGTAGATATAAATGTACAATGTAAAATTATAATTCCAAAAGATACATGTACCCCAGTGTTCATAACTACTATTTGCAATAGCCAGGACATGGAAGCAACCTAAGTGTCCACCAACAGAGGAATGGATAAACAAAGGTGTGGTACATATATACAATGGAATATTCAGTTCAGTTCAGTCACTCAGTCATGTCCGACTCTTTGCAACCCCATGAACCGCAGCATTCCAAGGCCTCCCTGTCCATCACCATCTCCCGGAGTTCACTCAGACTCACGTCCATCAAGTCAGTGATGTCATNGTGTTTCTTCCAGTCCAGCGTTTCTCATGATGTACTCTGCATAGAAGTTAAATAAGCAGGGTGACAATATACAGCCTTGACGTGCTCCTTTTCCTATTTAGAACCAGTCTGTTGTTCCATGTTCAGTTCTAACTGTTGCTTCCTGACCTGCATACAGATTTCTCAAGATCGAATATTACTCAGCGATAAAAAGGAATTAAATTGTGCCATTTGCCGAGATGTGGATGGACTGTCACACAGAGTGAAGTCAGAAAGAGAAAAACAAATATTGTATATAATGTATATATGTGGAATTAGAAAAAAATTTAGAGATAAACTTATTCACAAAGCAGAAACAGAGACACATACTTAGACAACAAACGTATGGATATCAAGGGGGAACACTGGGGGTGGGGCGAATTGAGAGACTGGGATTGGCATATACACTACTATATATAAAACAGACTAATGAGAACCTAATGTATAGTACAGGGAACTCTGCACAGTGCTCTGCAGTGACCTAAATGGGATGAAAACCCTAAAAAGAGGAGATATATGTATACGTATAGCTGATTCAATTTGTTGAACAGCAGAAAATAATACAACATTGTAAAGTAACTATACTGCAATAAAAAAAATTTTTAATGTACAATATAATAAAGCACACAGACTTTTAAGCTGTGGCGTGAAAAAAAAAGCCCTGAAAAGTGTGTAGGGACCCAATAGACCCACGACTGATCCAGGGCTCTTATTCACATTCATTTGGGGCACATACTGATTAAGTGTAACAGTGGATACCCTGTTGACAGCAACTCACTCTTCCCTCCCACTCCTCTACAAGCACATTTAGTTCAATCATCCTGCTGCATAATAAAAAAAATTGACTGGCCTTTGTCCCTTGTTCTGGGAGAAAGGCTCTAACTCCTTAGAATTCCCCAAGTAATAGAAGCATCACTTTATTTGAACTTCTTGGGTCACACCTGAGTTTATGCTAAGAGATGAGTCAGGATGGGGCCTGGTTACCAGAAAGACCATATGATGAGAATTTGGGCACTTGGAGCCAGCCCAGCTTCCAAGAAGGGGAGGGTGACTGCAGATTAAGTCCAAACACATAGCGACTGATTCCACCTAAGACTCTCTTTTCTGATCTCATTGGACAGAACTGGATCATAGGATATCCTTTAACCCAGTCACTGGCTAGTGAGTGAAAGTTGCTCGGTCGTGCCCAACTCTTTTCGACCTCATGGACTGTAGCCTGCCAGGCTCCTCTGTCTATGGAATTCCCAGCAAAACTACTGGAGTGGGCAGCATTCCTTTCTGCAGGGATCTTCCCAATCCAGGGATTGAACCCAGGTCTCCTGCACTGCAGGTGGATTCTTTAACAGCTGAGCCACCAGGGAAGTCCGATTCTATCTATCATGCCCACTGAAGACTCTAGAGATCAGCTAGTATAATTCCCTGAGTTGAAAATACATGGATACACTGAGTGTGTTCCCCCAGGAGACAGCACGGAGGCACATTTGAGACTCACTCCCTACTCACCCAAAGCATCTCTTCATGGACTAGGCCTGATTTGTATCCTTTCCCCAAAAAAACTGTACTCCCAGCGTGGGGCTTTCCTGAGTTTTGTGAGTCTTCTAGTGAATTACTGAAGCTCAAGAGTTGTGGAAACTTCTGAATTTGTAGCCAGTGGTCAGGAGTGCGGGTAGCACCTGAAGAAAGGGTAGTCTTGTTGGGGACCATGCCTTTAAGTCTACAGATGTGTCACTAACTCTGGTGATTAGTGTCAAAAGTGCATGATAGTATTCCTGCTGGCATTGGAGCAATCGGAACTTAAAATGTGGGATGTGACTGTACAGTACCTCTAACAATAAGCACTAATAACACCAAAACCCCAAATTCTACTTTTTAACTACAGACTAAACAAAATTAATACTTTTATCTTGGTGCACAGAAAAGCCATTAGGCAATAGTCTGTTGCATTATGAAACTTATATTTAAAAGATGCAAGAAAACTGGACCCAGAGAGTCTCTGGCTGGTGCAATTTCATGCTTCTGACTCAGGTTACTGGAGAGCAGCTCAGATCTGGTGATGGAAAAGCTGGTCCAAGTGAGGTCTGGCCGGTTAGGGAAGAAAAGCAGAGATCTTCTTTCTGAATCAGAAGATTATCCCAGAGGCCACTAGCATCATGGTTAAGAAGATGTGCACGCCTAATGGCTTAAAGGTTGGCAAGATTTTTCTTTGAGAGAAAAGCGAATCAAGAATATCCACTGGCCATTTCACAGACATTTAGAGGGAGGGGAAATTTGCTTGCAAGCTCTCTCAGGGTGGAAAGGCCAATGCGTTCTTTTCCCAGCAGCTTCAATCACAGGCCAACAGCGGTAGTATTCATCCCATACACAACGGCTATTCAAATCCCTTACTGTGCCCCCAGAGACGCCTTTGTCCCCCAGCAATGGGGGCGCAGGGAGTGAATTCCCAGGGGGTAGAATTGAGATCAAGAGAAGTTACAGGGAACCTTCTTAGCTGAGTGTAAGGAAGGACTTTCTGAGTGGAGGAGACTGAGAAAGAACTCCCTGTCTCACGGGGACAAGGGGATACACACACCAGATAAGGGATGAGGACCTCAGAAGACGTTTCAATCTCTGCAGCTCTGACAGCTTCTGGTTCTAAGCGACTACATGTTCAAGGTAAAACCAGAATAATCTCACATAAGTGGACTTGTCCGCTGTGTCCTTACTGCAGATATTTCAACAATAAATCCCAGAGTACCTCCTGTATGATGTTATTTAGGGCAGTTAAGGGAGATTTTGGAACTACTTCAATGCCATTTAAACTCATTATCTACTGCTAATTAAAATGATCTGTTTTGCTGTCACCAAGGAAAATCTTGTTAGGGAAACTGATGAGCTACAGACAGTTCTCTGTCACTGGGCTGGGAGTAGACAGTATGCTAACAGAACCATCCATCCTATGTCATCGACAATTCTATTCACCAGCAAAAGAAAATTAACCTGGCCTCAGGCAGGTTTCCAGAGCCAACCAGGCATCTGGACTGGTTGAGATCAATCTTTTTCAACCTAGGATTCACATTAGAATCACAATAACTTTCAACAATTCAACACCCAAGCCCCACTCCAGTTCAATTAAATCAGAATCCCTGGAGATGCCCCCCCCCC
>SJYV01031858.1:454083-547604 GCA_006410875.1 Neotragus pygmaeus | reverse complement strand
TGCCCCCCCCCCCCACCCCCGGCATCAGTATTTTAAAGCTTCTTGGAATTCCAACATGCAGGTGGACTACCACTGCATTCAAAAGTCTGTAAGGACCCCTCTCTCCAGCCCTCTCTCCCCATTTCCAGACTGATGGGGAATCACTGGTTCAGGTCATCACTCTCTTGACACACTAGTTATGAGTCTGATTCAATGAAATTCCACACGAGTATCAAATTATGGAGGTAACTGTTGTTAAATCAAGACCATGTCTTAGTTATTTTTGCATATGCTTAGCACATACTAGGTGCCCAGTACTCATCTGACAGATGCATAGGGCAAAAATTCCATTTGCAATTTATCTTACTTTCTGCTTCACTTTGAGTGGCATTTTAATCATGTTGCTGCTCTTTCACTCAGCAGAGCAAGAAGCATTAGTTACTAAAGTTAAATAAGACTCAACTTTAATAACAAATTAGCCCCCAGTAGTGGCTTAAACAAGAGAAGTGTATTTCCCTCAACACATAAAACCTTGGTTTTCAAAACATGAACCTGGGACCAGCATGATCCATGTCAATTGGGAACTTTTTAAAAAAATGTAGACTCTGGGGCTCCAAACCATTATCTACTGAATCAGACATTGGGTATAGGGCCTAGAAATCCAGTTTTAACAAGCCATCCACATGATGTGAGAACCTTGCCTTTATAAGAGTGAGAGCTGGCAGTCCAAGGCTAATATAGCAACTTCAGGGACACAGACTCCTTTCTGCTCACACCCCTTCACTCACAGGGTGAAAAAAACCTTGTCTATGTGCTCCAGTATAGCTGCTTTAGCTCCAGCCATCACATCTGAGTTCAAAGGAGTAACAGAAAAGACCAGAAGAGGGCATTCTTTCTCCTTTAATGTGATTTCCTGAATGAGTAAGGCATTTACTCTTACATCTCACTGGCAAAAAACTTTTCTATGAAGAAGGCAGGAAATGTTTTTGAGTTGGACACAGTCCATCCAGCCAAAAACTTGGGTTCTATTTCTGAGGTACCAAGATAGGAAATTAGTTGTCCATCTTGACTAATCACTTAATGATAAGTATAACTAAAACTTATGAGTAAATTTCACATCCAGGCACTGTATTAACTACATCATATGATCGTATTCTATGGGGAATTGTTACAGAGTATGCATGGCTTAGCGTCAAAGTATGCTACCCTGACAAGTGTTGGTGGAGATGAGTAATATTTTATATCCATTCTTCATTAGCAGGAATAATACAGCACTAGTTTTTGCCATCACTTAATAAGGTTAAGCTTGCAAAGCAACCTCCACCCCATTCTTAATGGCTAGTTTGTTCTTTCTTAAGGGTGCACTTTCAGTTCACTAGGATGGGTCTGCAGTGATGTCTTTACTTTAAGAAGCTTGAATCTAACACAAGGGAGGATCCAAGAGTCATAGGGCCTAAAGCTTGTATAATTTAGGATCTCCCCTTAAGAAAAAACTTAAATTAAAGGCAAAATGAGGTAGTAGGCTTTTTGGAATGCCCAGCAAGCATGGGGCCTTGATGTTTAAACCTTGCTGGTTTCACAGGAAATCTGCTTGCAGCCTACTGCCTCCCGTCTGGCCCTGCTTGCTGACTGCACAAGGGATCGAGGATACAGTTCAGGTGACGGCAGTTAGGCAACCATGGACTCCTTCATCCAGAAGGGACGCTGGAGATGACACCATCAGTGGTTTTTTGACTTTTAACAGCAGAACCTGGTTACAAAAAGAAACCAAACTCTTAAGTGGAGCTGCTCTCATCGGAACCCAGCTGGCTGGCTGGTCAAAAGTCCCTTCTTTCTGCCCCCATCTCCTACCACACTGCTGCTCCCAAGGCATCTCAGGGCAAACTGGGTCTCAAAGGGTCCCATCCCCAAACCACCAGGCACACATCTATCCAATGCCCTTTTCATTCAACCATAATTATACTTATTTCTAGGCTAGCCCTCAAAAGCATTTTGCTGAGCTCTCACCTAATTCCAAATGCAAGACTTGTTGAACTGTAAAGTCACAGCACAAGGGAAATCAGGACAGGCCTGCCTGTCCCACCGCAACCGTGGTGGAAGAGGGCTGGGAGCTCCTTCCAAGTAAACCACCCAACGTTATTCCCCTGAACTACCGGCCCTCTTTCTCCCCTCCGTCCACCCAGCACCTCTGGCCGAGTCTCTGGCACACTACAACCGCG
This sequence comes from Neotragus pygmaeus, assembly GCA_006410875.1. Lineage (NCBI taxonomy): Eukaryota > Metazoa > Chordata > Mammalia > Artiodactyla > Bovidae > Neotragus > Neotragus pygmaeus. Next base: position 545,406 of record SJYV01031858.1, on the reverse strand, counting down.
GGACTTGGGAACCAAACAAGGCAAGGAGTATCTAATCTACCTAGGGAATCATAAACACCTACAAGGTTTTACGAAGCACCGTCACATACACGATCTTGTTGGATTCTGAGTTCAATCCTCTGAAATTTTCAGGTACTATCTCTGTTTTCTGGACTATAAAGAAAGTTGAACGCCAAACAATTGATGCTTCTGAACTGCAGTGTTGGAGAAAACTCTTGAAAGTTCCTTGGACTGCAAGGAGATCAAACTAGTCAATCTTAAAAGAAATCAATCCTGGATATTCACTGGAAGGACTGATGCTGAAGCTGCAACTCCAATACTTTGGCTACCGGATGCGAAGACCCTGATGCTAGGAAAGATTGAGGGCAGGAGAAGGGGACGACAGAGAATGAAATGGTTGGATGGCATCACCGACTTGATGGACATGAGTTTGAGCAAGCTCTGGGAGTTGGTGACGGACAAGGAAGCCTGGCATGCTACAGTCCGTGGGGGTCACAAAGACTTGGACATGACTGAGCGACTGAACTCTGTTTTTACAAATAAGAGAAATTTCTAGATTGTGACTTACCCACATTCCTGGTCAAGAGTCAGGGTGGAACTTCCAAGCCAGGTCTTCTGTAAGCAAACTCCAAGTGCTTTTCACTGTGGTAAGGCACTCAAAACCCTCTCCCATTTGCAGTGAAACTTCTTGTTAAAAAAAAAACCACAATCGCCTGGAGTCAACCCACTGTGTCTCCAGGTGCTGACTCACACCCACCTCTGGATGCCTAGACCACTACCCAAGTTGAAACCCTGCACTTCTCTGCGGTTCTAGGCTTCCTGGCCCTGGGGAATGACCTCAAACTACCCCAGTCCTTCCCAAGGAAACAAACTCCCTCTTCAACCAGCCTAGCTCCCAGCATTCTACCTGAACAACCTGATAGACTCTGAAGGAAGGTGTTAATCACAGGCGACAGGTGGAGGTGCTGTTCCTACCAGGGTTATTTGCATTTGAAAAGGAGCCAATTTGGGCTGAGTGCTTTCACGTTTGCTTCCTAACCTGCAGGCAGAAGAAACTGCTGGGGCCTGCAAACACTACCTTGCCCCAAGCTCTAGCTACGAGTAAGAGCCTTTCAAATGCATTCAGCTGTTTTAAATTGTAAAAATCTGTATTTAAAAGTGATGAATTCATGAGCCTTCTTCGGTGATTTATTACCCAATACAAACTCAAAAGAACAAATATAATACTGAGTTTTGGGGCAAGGGTTGCTAAAATGTTTGATATAAAAAAAAAAAAAACCTCAAAAATGGGAACTTACTATTTGACTTCCAAGTCACAGTTGTGTGACAACAGCAGCCTTTCCGGCCTTCTGCAAGCCTCCCACGATTCTTCCACTAGGAAGCCTGGCCAAGTGTGAGGCCTACTGTGGGTTCAGGCCCAGTTCTCCATCCTTTTCATATATAGACTCAAGCCTCAGAGTGACCCAGTGAAGTGAAAAGACCCTGATGCTGGGAAAGGTTGAGGGCAGGAGAAGGGGATGACAGAGGATGAGATGGTTGGATGGCATCAGTGACTTGATGGACACGAGTTTGAGTAAACTCCAGGAGTTGGTATGGACAGGGAGGCCTGGCGTGCTGCAGTCCATGGGGTTGCAAAGAGTCGGACACAACTGAGAGACTAAACTGAAGTGTGTATCATCTTTTTACAAATGAGGAAATGGAAGCAGAGAGGCTACGTAACTTGCCCAGCCATCTAGTAAACAGCCGGGCTTCATGTCACAATGTGACTCTAGCTTGGCCAGCACTCCTAACACTGTCCTCTACCACCTCTAATTTTACATGACGTTCATTTTGCAAAAGAGTATTATTTTTGTGTAAATATACGGCAGGAGGTTAAAGCGNAGTAAACAGCCGGGCTTCATGTCACAATGTGACTCTAGCTTGGCCAGCACTCCTAACACTGTCCTCTACCACCTCTAATTTTACATGACGTTCATTTTGCAAAAGAGTATTATTTTTGTGTAAATATACGGCAGGAGGTTAAAGCGTCTGCCTGCAATGCGGGAGACCTGGGTTCCATCCCTGGGTCGGGAAGATCCCCTGGAGAAGGAAATGGCAACCCACTCCAGTATTCTTGCCTGGAGAATCCCAAAGATGGAGGAGCCTGGTGGGCCCCAGTTCACGGGGTCGCAAAGAGTTGGACACGACTGAGCGACTTCACTCACTCACTCATGGCAGGAGACACCTAGGAGCTCAGCAATGAAGTTCTGAGAGAGGTAAAAAGGTACCACAGGAAAGAAATCAGGCTCATTAAAAAGAGAGAAAAAGATGGCTTCAGTTTTTCACCAACTGTAACACCATCTTGATGTTAAGAAAATGACCAGATTAAGATGCCACCGGCTGTAAGGTGCATCCTTTCAGATTTGTTAAAATGTATGTTTGACAGGCTTCCTTGGTGGCTCAGAAGAATCTACCTGCAATGCAGTAGACACAGCAGATGAGGGTTAGAAATGGCAATCCACTCCAGTATTCCTGTCTAGGAAATCCCATGGACAGAGAAGCCTGGAGGGCTACAGTCCATGAGTCGGACACGACACACACACAGGCACACACACACACACACATTTAGGGGGTGGGCAGGGTGGTGGCGCACACATACACAGTTGGCAGGTAGGCAGGGAGGTGGCAAGCTGGTTTTAGAAAAGGCAGAGGATCCAGAGACCAAAGTGCCAACATCCGCTGGATCATGGAAAAAGCAAGAGAGTTCCAGAAAAACATCTACTTCTGCTTTNCAAAGAAAAAAATTAATTAGATTTCATCAAAATTAAAACCTTTGTGTCTCAAAGAACACTATCATGGAAAGGAAAAAACAACAGACAGAAAGAGTAAATGATATTTGCAAATCATACATCTGATAAAGGACTTGTATCCAGAATATATATAAAGAACTCTAACACCTTAATAATAAAAACATAAAAAACTCAATTGAAAAATGAGCAAAGGATCTAAAGATATATTTCTTCAAGGAAAACATAACAGCCAATAGGAGCAGGAAAAGATGCTCGACCTCACTAGTCAAAAGGGAAATACAAATAAAAAACACAAAGAGATAATACTTTACACCCATAAGGATAGCAATAATTAAAAAGTCAAATACTAACAACTGTTGGTGAGGATGTAGGGGGACTGGAGCCCTCACACACTGCTATGGACATGTAAAATGGAACACCGCATTGAAAAAGTCTGGCAGTTGTTCAAATGATTAAATGTGGAGCTACCATATGACCCAACAACTCTACTCCTTGGCATATACTCAAGTAAAATAAAAACATTTTTCCATATGTGTTACTTATTTTGATATTGGAATCATTCTGCAATGTATATCACTTTAAATATGTATAATTTTATATCATCGATTATTCCACAGTAAAGTTTAAAAACATCAAAATTTTTAAAAAGACAATGGAAGTGTTGAAAGAAAAAGTGGAGGAAATATTTCACCCAGAAAGCAAATCAAAAGGCCAAAGAATTGAAAGAAAAAAATTTGTGGATCAAATCAGCATTCAAAATCTGCAAAATAGGAGCTTCAAAGAGAAAGAAGAGAAAAAAACAGGGTTGGAGGAAGTGGGGGTTAGGGAGATAATACAAACACAGCCCCTGGATGGGAGGGCTTGCCTTCAATGAAAGTCCTAAACAATTACCCAGTATGAAGAATGAAGAGCAGATAACACACAATAGATAGCAAGGCCAAGATCCTGAAATACGAGGATGAGGCTGGCGATAAAGTCCTGAAACCTTTCAGAGAAAGCCCTCTCATCCCTCCAAAAAAAGCCACATACAAAAGACTGAGAATAATAATGGTACTGAATTTCCAAAATCACTCTGCAAGCTGAAAGAAATACTGACCCATGTCTTCAAAATTCCACAGCAAAATTAATTTCAAACTAGAATTCTATAACCAGCTAAAATAGGTGCCCAGATGCGAAAGGGTAGAATAAAGACATTCAGACTTTAAATTTTGACCACATATGCATTCTTTCTCAGGAAGCTACTAGAGACTGTGCTGCATTCAAAAGAGGACGTTAAGCAAGAAGATGAAATGCATGGGTCCTGGAAATGGGCTTTCCATAGGAGACATGAAGGGAAGGCCCAGGCTGAAAGCCAGCTGGCTCCAGGAGAGGTGTCTGCCAGTTAACTTGATGAACTGGACAGGGTGGAAATTACTATTCAGTGACAGATAAGCACACCTTGGGCTGCAAGTTTCTAAAGATTCGACTCGAAATGGCCTAAGTGATAAATGAAAGTTAATTCTCTCATGTAGCAGGAAGTTCAGTAGTAGGGCAGTTGATTATTCAGCAGTTCAACATCAAGGTTTCAGATCCTTCAACCTTCTGCTCCACCATCCCCAGTGTGCTTTCTGCATATACTACAGTCAGTCAGCAGGAAGGGGACTCTGTTCCTTGTGGGTCTGAGACTAAAGGAAACTTTCCCAGGAATACACTTCTCCTCTGAGAAGCATATTGGTCGAGACCCTCCTAAAACCCATTACTGACTAAGGGAAGGGCCCCTGGGATTAGTTTGCAAAAGAACACTGATGTGAACTAATCAAGGAGATAATGTGTAATGGCTTTGTGGAGCAAGGGTTGAAGCTGTTAAAATCTCAGCACATTTCTGACCCACCTGAAGCACACGAGGTGAGACATATCAGAGCTACGGGGAAAAAGGTAGACACCGAAACGACACGGGAGCCGTGCCAGGCTGAAAAAACAGAGAGGAAACGGGGCCTGCTGGAGAAGAGTTTAAACAGTTCTGATGGTCAGTTTGAGAAAAATAATAGGAATGTAGGAAAGAAAGTAAATAAACGAGGCAATTTATTAATCCCAGGAAAAAGAAATTAGTATAGGAAATGTCACGACAGTTCATTACTTCCTTCAGTATTTAAGAAGTGACGTCAGCATAATCATATAAACTGAACACCAACTTTTCAAAAATGATGCCATTCTATTGGGAAAATGGAAAGAAACGAAGTAGGGGAACAGTGGTGGTGAAAAGTCTCACTCTGTATTTTGCCATAATAGAAAGAAAACGTTTAAAACATATATGTTTTTTAAAACCTCAAAATTTCTGTTTAAACACCTAGCAGAGCTAAAAAACAACTGAAAGTTGCTTCTGGGGAGGACAAGGCCAAGGGTGAAAAGGAGTAGGGCAGACCAAGGGTTTCTGGTTTTGAGATATGCTTCCTAAATACTCTTAACTTTCAAAACTGCGGATGTTATTTTATTTTAGTCTTATAGATGGAACAAATAGCAGAGTTTTGTCCCCATCTCTTTCTAAATGGGCCCATTATATGGAAAACAGACTCACAATACACTGGTCCAGCAAAAGCAAGCTTCTTCCCCATTATATCTCATCACCCCACCCCCAGACCCAGCAGTTCCACATGTCCACCCTTAGGGCCAGTTGGGAGGGGGATGGGGGCGTAGGTAGGCAGACAATCTATACAAGAGAACCACTGGCATGGGCTCTTTTCAAGGCACCTGCCAGAAAGGGCAGCGGGTGACATCTCCTGTGTTAGAAGTAGTCCTGGGAGCGGGCAGTCTGGCAGGAAAGGCTCCGCTGTTCTCAGGTGTAACCACGGTGCAGAATCAAGTGGCTGTGCTGTCGCAGCAGACTACTTAGAGAAAGCACTGAAGTTTGGTTTCAAAAGCAGTCAGTATTCATAGGCAGGGCTACATGAGCCTGACTACCAATCCTTCCAAGGGCTGCCAATCCTTGGTTCCTTGGGAGTCACGTGTAGTTTTAAAATTCAAATACCGAACTTGTACTTAAATTCAAATTGCTGCATTATTAACAAATCCACATAACCTTCCTTCTAACTCAAACCTTGGAGGCCTCAACTACTTTAGGGAAAAGTTCCAAAAGAGAGTCTCATTACAAAGAGCTGGAAGGCCCAGTTTCAAATACAGGAAGACTTTCCCTGTGGCCCTGACATTCACACTGCTAACCCAGTGTGATCCTTTAATTCACCCAGCACATTCTCCCCTACAAATCTTAATTTACTCCAGTCACTTGTTTCCAACAAAATCTAACATGGTGTCCAATCCATCAGGCAGCTGGGAATGCAGCTGCCCTAGATGTAGAGAGGCCCCATCCCTGTGCCCACTGGGCCCCAAGGGTTCCTGAAGCACTGCTCCCACCAAGGACTCCCCAGGGCTCTCATCCCCCGGAGGAGGAAACGGCAACCCACTCCAGCATTCTCACCAGAAGAATCCCAGGGACAGAGGAACCTAGTGGGCTACGGTTCATGGGGTGGGGTCACAAAGAATCAGACATGGTACAACTGAGCACGCAAAACGGCCTCATCTGAAGCTCTCTGATTCCTCCTCCTCCAAGCAGCTCTCTCAGACTGTTCACTGAAGGTGTCTTTCCCCCTGAATCAATGCATACAACTACCTTGTATGAATTTGTTTGGTCCTTGTGTATGGCTGTCAAACCTTTTCCATTGTGACTTGCTTACTATTCAATATGATAAAAGAGAAGGCTGAGACTGTTTTCTTAAAAAGGACATTTTTAGAAACCATTTTATAAATAGATTCTTATACAAAGAAGAAACACATATACAGAGCACCCAAATTACCAGTAAGATGGACCCTAGCCCTTCTTTCCTGCACTGGGAAAACAGAACAAGAAAAATGATTCCAACTTGCTCTTAACTGTTTCCACCTAGGCAGTCAGCTTTTCAAGTAGCATTTCTATTCCTTTGCTGGTGTTTTTGCTTTTTTCCAAGGCAGGAATCAGGCTTTTCAGTCCAGCTTTGACTTTATTTGCAACTTCTTGATCAGAACTTTGGAGAAGGCTGAAGAGAGAAGACAGAAATAAACAACAACAAAAAAGTATTTCATAAAGGCTCGTAGACTGGTCTGCAAATATTACCTTCACACACTGTAAAAAGTTCATAGCAGACAGTCAAGAAACGCTCACTGAGTAGCTGAGTTAACACCCGCGAGTAGGTGTACATGTAGGGAGGTGGGCAGCATAAAAGGTAAGCAGCTAATGAATGGTCTTGCTGAACTCTTGCTAAAACACTGACTGAAGAGGTGAAGAGGTTTACCTTATACCTTACCTGTCCAGATTTGAAAAATGCCTCTGACACTCTAGTAACTATACAACCAAGAGCATGCATTAAAATTCTCAAAGACTGCAATTTCCTGGCCTGTAGAATGGAATCAACAAAAGAATCCACCTTCTACCTCACAGGGTTGTTTTTTGAGGCTCACATGATCTCGTACCTAAAGCACCTAGCCAGAGCCTGACACGTAGTTAAGTACTCGATTGATGTGAGTCACTGAGTAAGATAAGGTCAGCTCTGCTCTCTGAGATCTTGCTGGGGCATTCTATCCCAGGTGAGCGGAGCCCTGCAGGCTGGCAACAAGTAGGCCCCTTTCTCTAGATAGGGGCCAGGTCATAGGCACTCTGTTGTCAAACACCAGGGCTAAATTTCTTATTCTCCCCTGACTTCCTCATGACCACATTTACTGACCACTGAAATACATCCTAGAAAGTAATCACTTTGCACTTTTGAAAGACCTTGGCTGCAATATTTCCACAATGTCCACAGAGAGGAGGGGAAATGAGCAGCCCCCAACAGCATTCCAACGCTTGTGGGAGACAAGCAACAAGTTCTGCCTGCCACCTGCAAAGCTGAGAGGTGCCCTCCTAACAGACTTGTGACTCACTAGGTGTTTTTATTTTATATGCCTTGGCGAAACACACAGTCACATCATGCACAACAGTAATACAGGTTAATATTTATTGAACACACGCATTAGACCTGATGCTAAGCATCACGTATGCATTATCTCATTTACTTTTCCCAACAACCTAGGATTATTATTAATCTCATTTTACATCCAAGGAAATTAAAGCTCAGAAAAGTCGAATAATTTGTGCAAGGCCACATAGTGAGCTGGGAATGGAACCCATGCATTTCAATGCTAGAGAAAAATGCTTCCCTGAGTTATTTTTCAGACTGCCTACAAGGCTGTTTTTTTTACCCAGAATGAGGCTTTTCCACTTACTCCTAAAAAGATTTAGCAAAACAAACAAACCAAAAATAAAACCACATACATGTACTGCATGAGTTTAAAGAAAAATATAAACAAGCAAAGAATCTTGCCAAACAAGTCAAGCATGTGATTGACAATAATACATAGCCAAATACAAAATAATTTAATAATCAATTATTAACTTATCCACAGCTTCACTTCTCTTAGAACCTCATATATTTCATATTTCAGTTTTAAGGAGTACTCCATAATAAACCTACAGTATCCCTCTCATGTTTGAAATCTACCCATGGGGAGTTCTGATTGATGATCAATCCTAAAAAATTAATTTTATGGCACTGCCAGAATTTTTAGTTAATTGCGTGTAATGAAAGAATATGTCAGCTGGCTGTTAACACTCCAAATGCATAGTAAAGAAATCCATGTCATAAAAGTTCATGTTTCAACTAATGGACTCCAGCTGCTCAACATCAACTGGAAAATGAGCTAATTTTAATGAGGAATAAACTAGTGATCAATATCACCTGTGCATCTGGAGATATTGATATACAAAAAAAAGAAGAATGCTCATTTGGAATGTACACACTTGTGAGTACATGTGTACCAAATCAAAATATAAACTGAAGAAATACCTGTGATGTATAAACAATACAAATTAAATTGCAGAGGATCTTGCATGTGAAATACTACGGGAAATCCTTTTTTTCCAAAGCTTGATGACACAGCAGGGGGAAAAATCAACTATGATTGCTTTAAAACAACACCGAACCTATTTTAAAATGAATATCCTTAATAGAGGGGTTTTATCTGGAACAGAATATATGGCAATTTCAATGCCCTGTAAATTATAAACTCAACCTATGTCCAGGCAAAAATATAAAAGTTAACCATATGTCTCCATTCACAAATCATCAATTTTCTATCATTTTAATTAGAAATGAAGATAAGCAGGTAGACTGTAATAGCTAATGCTTCTCGAATCCTTTCAGAATAGTTGAAAACAAAGAATTATATGTAAAGTCAGCTGTGATTTTTTAAAAAAACTTTCATCAGATTCCACAGGAACAAAGCTAATTCATTAAAAAAGCATACAATTATACTGTGGTCAAAACCAAAAATACGGTGAAACGATCAAATGATACCTAGTAAACGCCCTAATTTTATGATCCTTGATATCCAAAAGAGGGCATATGGAAAAAGTGACACTCCCTAATATATGGCAAATTAAGACCAAGGCTGACTGAGAGGAATGCTGGGCTACTAAAAACAGACATTCCAACCGAGCAATAAATGTGAAGGAACCATGTTTTGGACCAACTGGCATTTGGATACGAAGCCTCAGCAGGAAAGGCACACACACTCGTCATACCTAGAGAGAATAATGGCTCCTCGATTGACACTAGCCCAGGACTTCAGGTTCTTCACACCAACATGTTCTATGAGTGTTTTTGCAAAACAACCTGTAAAATAAACTGAAACTTCATGAACGTCATATACCAATGTTTAACTCCCAATCTCTCTCTCTCTCTCTACTACTCTTAGAGTGCGAAAATGTTTTAATAAGAAAGCTAATAGAGTTCTCACCCAATATCACTTAACACGATATTGTTAAGTTCAGCTTGACAATATGTTAAGCTCAGCTTGTCATAATGCGTTTTTAATATAGCCATTTCTTTCAACTCTGGCCCAAATCCCCAGCTATGTTTAGCAGTAATTATTCAAGAGAAACAATGAATTTTTATAAAATGCTCACTTGATCAGGTTTGCATTTCTTTGTACTATTTAATGATTTAACCCTAATCTGAAAGTTATTCAGGAAGTAAAGGTGTAATAGCAGTGTTTGGTTAAAATCAAGTTGCTCCTCAAGGAAACTGCTCACTCCAAAGGTGCCATGAACATAACTGTTTTCTCTCTAAAACACTAAACATTTGTTCTTCCATTAAAAATACCATTCATCTTTTGATATTGCAGTACATCTGATTCCCAAGGTTTTACAGTATATTATCATATTCACTGGGTCATCTAAGCATGATTAACTCTAGGACAAAGGAGAAATTCTGAATACCAGGATCTGGTACAGATGAAGTAGGGACAACCTATTTTAAAGGCAGATATCTTGGGTAGGCCCTAAGTATAATTCATTCAAAGATATCCAATAGTGAGGAACCTTTAAAAGCCAAGGGGTCTATGGCTATTTCACTCTTTGTGGCTCGTGCTCAAGAGGGACAGAAACCAGCTGGTGAGGCAGATGACATTTTCCAAAACTGGCCACAGCAACATCTCCTTTCCTGCGTATGCTTCTAGAATAGTGCCACTTCCCCATCTAGAGGTGGAACCGGTATCTTCTTGAAAACTGGGTGGGTCTTTGTGACTGACATGAAAGTATGGCACAAGTGACCTTGAATCACTTCTGAGGCTAAATCATGAAGTACCATGTACGTACTTCATTGTCCTGAGACTCGACCACTATGTTGTAAGGAAACTCAGCACACCAGAGAGGGGGACTGAGACTGCTGGACTTAGCCACTGCCAGTCATGCTGTAAGTGGACACTCCAACCCCAAGCCAAGCAGTCCTGGATGGCTCAGGTAGAGCTCCACCAAACACCACCAAATGACTGCTGTTCTGAAAACTACTAGGTTTTGAGGCAGCTTGTTAACACAGCAACAGAGAACCAAGACTGGTAGCCATGTATTCAGTGCTACACGGAAACAATGGATACTTCGCGTCCAAGCAGATGTGATTTAGGGTTGCCAGTGCAGTTGAAATAAGGAGAAAAGTCACTAGAAAATTCTTCACATTTTAAAAGTAAGCAAGAACACTCTTCTGACATAAACTCAGCTCAACTATGTATCAACTTTTTAATAATGAAAAAGATGATTCAATATATTATTTTTCCTTCAAAGTTTATTACAAGAAGATTTTTTTATTAAAAAAAAATTACAGTGAGAAATAGGGCCAAGTCTATCGTCTTAAAGACAGAGCAAGAAGTGCCAGCTCTACTGCTTCAGTGATTGCTTTGCTAGCCATCAGTACTGCAACTTGCCTCAAGACATAAATTCATGATCTGTCACTTTTTCCAGACACAGTAATAGAAAGCCTGAACTGTTTTAACTCAGTGGGAGGGAATCTCTTTAGTGGCTAAAATAGAGTCTGAATTGAGTTTGAATTTAGAAAGAGAAGGTCTGGTCAAAGAGACAGGACTGACAGGGGAAGGACATGCAACTTCTCACTTAGATAAAAGATGCTGTCATCCTCCTGGGAGCTGAGTTTCTACAGAGCAGCTGTAAGGTTTATGAAAAACCGAGAAGTACCAGGGACTGGCTTGCTCTTTGGTCATATGTATTCCAAGGCCAAACTGGCATCAGTTCAAAATTCTCNGGAGTGGGGTGCTATCGCCTTCTCTGTCCACAAGGCTTAAGAGGTCTTTATTGAGAATGACTACTACTCCTGGAAAGACAAGACCTACTCCAACCCCAACCGAAACAAAGACAGTTATTCAAGATAACACAGCCACCAACACAGCTCACACACAGCTTCGCGAGCTCCAGATTGAACAGCTCTACCAGCAGGCTCGTCTTAAGATCACACAAACCACTCTTCAGATCGTCATATGCAGTTCTGAGGAGCAACACAGTAGAAATAGTGAAACCTGATGTTGAACAACGTTTAAGTACAGGTGCCTGAGGAGCACTGCCTGGTGAGCAGGGTAAGAAACCATCTTTCAGCTTAACCTCCCTCCTTTTCAAGGGCCATATGAACTGTTCGCACAGAGATCAATCTCGCCGTGTCCAGTGTGGGAGACAGGCTCTATCTCCTTACAGAGGAACTTTCAAGACACATGCATCATCCCAATTTCTTAATAGGATCTGTTCCATGATGGCAGGAGTCAGGGCATCTCTAAGACGCCCGGCCCATTTCTTTCCCCATCTCTTATGTCAGACAACGGCCAGCTCCCCAAACGTGTCTTTCCATCAGGAGCTCACAACCCTGCACGGGATGAGGCCCCAGCAGAATTTGGCTTCTGCCTTCCTCTTCCCTCTGCTCACTGATTTCCAGCCCTGTGCCTGCTGTTCTCAAACATGCTGAGCTCTTTACTTCCTCCAGGAGGCCACACATGGCTCTCCTCTCTGCCTAGAATCTTCTTCCTTCACTCAGCTACCCATCTCCTGGGTCTCAGCTTAGCTTTCATTGCCCTGGAAGTCCTCTGAGGACAAGTTGGTTCCCATTCGTATACAATCCCATAGAACCTAAAGTTTTCCTTCACACCGCTTATCTCTATTCTACAATAATCATTTGTGTACATATTTATTTAACAATGTTTCCCCAAATGGCATTCTCTTTTTTAAGTGGGGTTGGGGGAAGTGTGGGCCACTGCCTAGCACATAACGGGTGCATGAACTGATAAGCTTGAGATACAAGACAGAATAATACAAGGCCCAAATAACATAAGCAAGAGCAATCAGAAAGAGCAAAGAGGGTTTTCCTGATGGTCCAGTGGTTAAATGTCTGCCTGTCTATGCAAGGGATGTGGGTCCAATTCCTGGTCTGGGAATTAAGATACCACGTGCCAATGGGGCGACTAAGCTTGTGCACCGTAACTACTGAAACCCACTCACCTACAGCCTGTGCTCTGCAACAGGAGAACTCACGACAATGAAAAGCCTGTGCATTGCAACCAGAGAGCAGCTCCTGCTCGCTGCAACTGGAGAAAGCCTGCACACAGCAACAAAGACCCAACACAGCCAGAAATAAATAATAATTCAAAACAAAAAAGAAAGGAAAGAGCATAGAGTTTCTGCTTGAGAGGGAATTACGAAAGACTTCACGGAGAAGGATTCTGAGGACTTGGAAGGATGAATAAGGCAGTTTCTGCCAGGAAGAGTGGAGGAAAATGGAAGTATGGGCAGCACCTGCGACTGAGAAAAGAAGTACATACAAATGAAGAAGTACGAAAGTCCACAGCAAATTCTAAACAGAATTAAGAACACAGAGAATGCTGGGAAGGCAGCCTGGGTCAGTCATGGACAACATTAACAGGAGTCTGTTTTTACTCTGCAGATAATGTAGAGTCATCAAAAGACAGTGAGTGTTAAAGTGAGTGTTAACAGCATTGGTGTTCTGAATTCACAATTTCCAAATGTACTGTGGGTAAGGGGTGAGTGAACAATCATTAAAAGGCTCTTTCTAGCAGTGCTCCCAGAGACGGGAGTTTCTGTGGCCATGGCGGCTTTCTCGCCTGTCTCACAGGGGCATCTCACCTCTCCGTCCTTGCCGCCGGGATGTAGTTCTGCTGCTGCCAGGCTGGCGACAGCATCCATGGCAGGCTGCACATCTCCTGTGGCGGTGCCCAGGATGTCAGCCACCAGCACGCACGCAGACTTATCCAGGACCACCTCCTGGGCGTGTCCCTGCAGGTAGCTTAACAAAGCTGGAGAAATGGACTCTAAGAGCTCTCGTCGGCGGATCTCTGTGTCTTTCTTACTGTGGGAACATGATGAATGAAGAATCAAGGTAAGATGAATAGCAAAGTTAATGTGCTGCTTTACTCATACAGAAACCTCTAAGGCTTTTAAGAGCTAATGTCCTGCTCTGCTATAATTATCTGATTTCTGCTGTGCACATGGATAAGCTATTGGAGGCTGGGATATCTTTCATTTTTGGGTCCCCAGGATCTGAATAGTGCCTGGCACAGAACGGGCACTCAGTAAGTAAAGCTTGCCTTGTGTAACACCCACACCCACACCCCCACCCACACCCCCATACCCCTCAAACCAAATAAAGACAAAAATGGGCACTCAGTAAGTGAAGCTTGCCTTGTGTAACTCACACACACACACACACACACACACACACACCTCAAACCAAATAAAGACAAGTGAAGCTTGCCTTGTGTAACACACACACACACACACACACACACACACACACACACACACCTCAAACCAAATAAAGACAAAAACAAAATATCTCACAAGACAACACATGTTTAGATTACAGTATGGTTTCTGCTCTCTAGAGGACTTGACTAACCGGTTGCTTTAAATATAAAGCATAATTATAAAAAAACCCACACACCCAGCCACCTACTATGTGCTGGGTCCCAGAGGCATTTTTTTGGCAGGATACTTTCATTTCCTTTTCAGGATAAAAACTTTTAAGAATCTGCCACAACTACAGGCTTAAAAATGGAATTCAGCTTTGGAGTCTGAGGGAGGAAGCATGAGAGAGGGACACGTGTGTCACTCAAAATGAATGAACAATCAGAGCTTACCTGTGTGCATTACCGTCTCCCTTCTGCAGAACTTCAATGATCTCTCGTACCGTGTGGGCAGGATCTCTGGGGCTTAGCAAATACAATAGGACCTTCCTTCCATATTTGTCATTTACTATGTTCGGCAAGGAATTGATAATTTCCTGTAAAAGTATAGAAACAGAAAGTGAAACTATACACGTAAACTATGCTTAGAATCTGAATGGAAAAGAAGGATACATAACTTTCCCCCAAAATAATGAAAAATGTACAGCTAGTTCTGAAATTGTCTCATTAAAGCTAAAGAAATTTCCTACACAAGGAACACAGAACTGCTTCTCTACTGGGACTAGTGTTACTGAACAATCCATTTATAGCTGACTGACCAAGCTTAAGGACTTCAGGAGCTAACTCACTCATCGTAACCAATATTTCTTAGGCGGCTATTACTTGGGACACTGCTTGCTAAGGCCACTGAGCAGATACAGTTAATTTGCAGCTGCACTTAAATGCAGCATCAGCATTGATCGGGACCATTCTTCCTAGAATTTCCCCACTGAGATGTATGTGAACGGAGATAAAGAAACTCTGTTAAATAGAACAAGTGGATAAAGGCTTTTAAAGTTAGGTTACTTATTCATAGCAAATGAAGTATCGCATGGAAAACAAAAAGAGGGGGGAAGGGAAATAACTGCAGAAAGACTCTATGGAGCAGTTACACATAATTGCTTTCTATGACATTTCCCATCAAGTTACCAAGAACAGTAACCTCCTTTTCTAGTTGTTTGAGTTTAAGGAACAAAGGCAATGTCATCTCCACCCCAAATAAGCTCCCATATAGATTTGGTGATGTTTACTAAGACAGAGAAATCACTGTGTAAAAACGCCTTTATTCTAAATATGCAACAGAAAAATCATTAGCCTTTCCCTAACATTCCTATTTCTTATAAAACAAACCTAATAAATATTCAAAGCCACATGCATCTGAACACCAGAGATTCTTCAGAACTGATTGGGGGCACAGAAACACTCCAGCCCAACCCCCTACGTTTACAGAAATAAGGAACCCCGAAAGGGGGGAGGGGACCCACAGGACGATGCTGGGATGTTAGTGAAAGGGCTCTGACTAGTTTTGTCCCCTGACTTTCCAACTCTAGTTTCTCTCAAAGAGAACATGTACCCCCCTCATCAGGAAAGGAATTCTCTAGGAGATGTTATACTCAGATCTGCTATTCTCTTAAGCGCCTATCAATTAGAATGAGATTAGTAATTTTAGTGGGGGAAAAAAAAACAAACTGGAAAATACATACAATAGATATCACCACCTCAAAATGAATACAAATTTAAACCACTCAGAAAAAAATGAACTTAAAATTTCAGTAAAAAAAGGGAAAGACAGAAAAAAATGTACATAATTTATCACGGAGATGGGAGCTTTTCTCCAATTTCAAGGTAAGCGTGCCTCAAAGTAGACTCAATACATGGATTTCTGATAAAGAAGCATTTAGTGCAACAAAATGGGCTACCTTTAATGTGGCTTTTTCAATTTCAATTTTAGCTAAGTCATGAAAGAAAACAAATGCTTTAATCAGTTGAAGGAAAAGACTGAGAATTATATGTAGCTTAGGTGAATTTCTACAATTGTTAAAAGACCTCCATAACTTTGCTGTCTTTAAAAAACCCTCTGGGGTATTATACCTTTAAAACACTTGATTTTTTGAAGGGAAAAAACCAAAAAGGGAAGGTGGGGAGGGGTATGCTGTGAAGAACTATAAATGGCTCCTATTTAATGAGCTGTTTTCTCTTGGTATAGGAAGAAAGGGGGATGGCATGAAGCCAGCAGGTATCCTTCAATGCACCTGGCCTTCTCTAGAGGTTCTACACTTAAGGGCTAGTGCAGTGTGTTTAGCTTAGGCAGAAATGGTTTCACTTTAACACAAGATGCATATAAAACCCATGCAAAACTACTATTCAAGGACTAGCCCCCAAATTCACTGAAATTTAACTACCTTTCAGTTTGCAATTAAGGAATTTAGAATCTACATTCAGCTTGGTCTGTTTCTTGAAATAGCGTAATGTTTATAAACTAACAATCCTAAGAAACTAAAAAATGTTTACTTAAAAATGTGTCCTTTAATTCTACCCCAACTCCTACTATCTTGGGAAAAAAAAGACAGTCTGAGTGATGCTGTATTATGGGGTTCTAATTCATTTCTATTTAACCTGGGGTACACAAAGGAGAGAAATTTCTAGATGATCACTTGGAGAACACCGAGTGTCAGAACACGCAGAGACAGGACGAGGGAGCTATAAAGCACAGCTGACTTGTGTTGAATTTGGTCTTTGGGTTCAAGTTGTGTAGCCTTTGGAAAAGCCTTAAACCTCCCTACACATCAATTCCCTTCTCTGTGCACAAGGATATTGATATACCTGCACAACCTGTGGGCCACTACCAGGAGTAAATCAAAAAATTCACTCTGCAAACTGGGAAGTGCTATAATGTAATTTTCTTCATATAAAAAACTCCTCTCAATGTACAGCACCTTTAACTATGGAGACTAAATAAAGCTGATGGAGTCATGAGTTTGGCATCCTCAAAAGAGAACTCCAACAACAAAGGTTCGAATGTACAGGTTTTCAATTCACTTTCCCTCTGACTTAGAGAAAATCAAAACAGTTTTAATTCTTGTAACTTCTTTCCCTTATTTATTTTACTCTAAAGCAGGTATGCCCAAAGAAAAGCAATGCCAAGGAATGTTCAAACTACCACACAATTGCAGGTATCTCACACACTAGCAAATGCTAAAAATTCTCCAAGAGAGCCTTCAACTGTATGTGAACCAAGAAGTTCCAGACATTCAAGCCGGATTTTAAAAAGGCAGAGTTCAAACTGCCAACATCCATTGGATCACAGAAAAAGCAAGAAAGTTCCAGAAAAACATCGACTTCTGCTTTACTGACTATGCCAAAGCCTTTGTGTGGATCACAACAAACTATGGAAAATTCTTAACAGATGGGAATACCAGAGCACCTCCCTCCCTCCTGAGAAAGCTGTATGCAGGTCAAGAATCAAGTTAGAACTGGACATGGAACAAAGGGCTGGCTCCAAAATGGGAAAGGAGTGTATCAAGGCTGTATATCGTCATCCTGTTTATTTAATTTATATGCAGAGTACATCATGTGAAATGCTGGGCTGGATGAAGTACAAGCTGGAATCAAGATTGCCGGGAGAAATATCAGTAACCTCAGATATGCAGATGAGACATCCCTTATGGCAGAAAGCAGAGAACTCAAGAGCCTCTCGATGAAAGTGAAAGAGGAGAGTGAAAAAGGTGGCTTGAAACATTCAAAAAACTAAGATCATGGCATCTGGTCCCATCACTTCATGGCAAATAGATGGGGAAACAATGGAAACAGTGACAGATTTTATTTTCCTGGGCTCCCAAATCACTGCAGATATTGACTGTAGCCATGAAATTAAAAGACGCTTGCTCCCTGGAAGAAAAGCTATGACCAACCTAGATGGCATGTTAAAAAGCAGAGACATTACTTTGCTGACAAAGGTATGTCTGGTCAAAGCTATGGCTTTTCTAGTAGTCATGTACGGATGTGAGAGTTGGACCATAAAGAAAGCTGCTGCTGCTGCTAAGTCGCTTCAGTTGTGTCCGACTCTGTGCGACTCCATAGATGGCAGTCCACCAGGCTCCCTCATCCCTGGGATTCTCCAGGCAAGAACACTGGAGTGGGTTGCCATTTCCTTCTCCAATACATGAAAGTGAAAAGTAAAAGTGAAGTTGCTCAGTTGTGTCTGACTCGTAACGATCCCATGGACTGCAGCCTACCAGGTTCCTCCATCCACAGGATTTTCCAGGCAAGAGTACTGGAGTGGGGTGCCAATGCCTTCTCCATAAAGAAAGCTGAGCGCCAAAGAACTGATGCTTTTGAACTGTGGTGTTGGAGAAGACTCTTGAGAGTCCCTTGGACTGCAAGGAGATCAAACCAGTCCATGCTAAAGGAAGACAGTCCTGAATATTCCTTGGAAGGACTGATGTTGAAGCTGAAGCTCCAATACTTTGGCTACCTGATGCAAAGAACTGACTCACTGAAAAAGACCCTGATGCTGGGAAAGATAGAAAGCAGGAGGAAAAGGGAACAACAGAGGATGAAATGGTTGGATGGCATCACTGACTCGATGGACATGAGTTTGAGCAAGCTTCAGGAGTTGTTGATGGACAGGGAGGCCTGGCACGCTGCAGTCCATGGGGTTGCAAAGAGTCGGGCACAACTGAACTGAACTGAAAAAAGGTATGTACACAGAAGTGAAGGAAGAACAAAAGAACTCCCTTGTGAAAACCTGTGGCCATTCTGACCTTGTGATTGACCCTTGTCAGACTCTTTGGCATTCCTGTTTTGCCACCCTCTTTTAAGAAGGAAAGGTAAAACTCAAAATGAAAGGTACACACTGGAATCAGGGTTAGACCACACATGGATTTTCAAAGGAAGAAAGAAATGCAAAATGCCCATCCACGCCCATCCATGGTGCTCATTCTTCCGTGGGAGGTTGTGTGTGGATTAGAAAGAAATGCAGACTGGCCTTAACCTTAAAGAGCTAAAATCTAGCAGAATAGGCAAGAAAACACAATAAAAAGTTAAAGCTAAAAATAAGGGATTTAAATAATGATTAAAAACAGAAATGTAAAAAGAAAGATCACTGGCAGTGATTGAGTGTTTTGTTTAAAAAATATGGTGATATATCCAGAAGTCCAACTTTTGGGCTGTACTCAGAAACGTGGGATGTGGTTATTAAAAGTACAGTTTTGGTTTTGTAAGATGGAAATGCTATGGAGACTGGTTGCAGAACAATGTGAATATGCTTAATATCACTTAACTGTACACTTAAAAATGATTAAGATGGAAATTTTAATCACAATTAGTAAGAAAAACAAGTTGGAAGACCTATCTCCATGGGGCTCACATTCCCAGGGATGGGAGCTGGGGTGGCTATCGCCCTGGACAAGGCACGGACACTCCCCCCGCTTTCTTCACAGCGCCCCCACCACCCCTCCAACTTGGCCTGCCTCACTCATTTACCTGCCTGGTCAATCAATGTTTCTGAGTCTGTCAGCCCTGGGTGAGACCACAACTAACTGCTAAATGAACAGATGGCAAGGACAAAAACCTGTAAGAGTTGAGAGGATGTGGACAGCAGGTCCAGCTGGGAGATCAGAGAACACTATGTGGAGATTAAACTGGAGCTTGGTTTTAAAGAGAAAAGGAGTGCTTGTTAGGCTACAATGTCAACCTGACATTTCAGGAGAACCAGTTACTCTGCATAGAGTGCTTAGCAACACTAAGCTTTCTTGGCTATTTTTATAAGCACTGCATAATGCAACAGGTTTTGTAGTGGCTGGGCGGGTAACACAGACACGTGACTCTTTATAAACATATGGGCAGCTTATCTGGCAACCCTCAGTTCTGCTAAGTAAATGCCTCAGAGAAATGAGGAGACATGCAAGAATAATTATAGAACTGTTTGCAATAGCAAAAAATAATAACAGTGTTTAAAGTTTTAAACACTATAAACCACCTAAACATCCATCAACAGAAAAATGGAAAAATCAACTGTGGTGTATTCATATAGTAGAAAATTATTTGGTGTTGAAAAATGAACGATTTAGAACAACTGTGGGTAAACCATGGCCTGTGCTTCCTGTGAGTTAAGAATATATATTTTTGAACATTTTAATGTGCTGTTAAAAAAAAAAAGCAAACAAGAATATGCTACAGAGACCAGATATGAGCCACAAATCCTAAAATAATTACTATCTGGCCATTTACTAAAAAAGCTTGTCGACTCCAATGATGAGTGACAAATACAATCTCAAAGGAAAGAGCAAGTTGCAGGAGAAAGCACACATCTCTTATATAGAATTTGTAAACACGTTAAAAACTGTAAACATTTACATATAGCAAAAGGATAAGGGAATGCATGCAAATAGTAACTACCATTCCATCGGAACAAATATGAGAGGATGCAAAGGGGGGTGGTGTATATATATGTTAAAAAAAAAAAAAAAGACACAAGGGTCTTGAACTTCAACTCTATTTGGCAAGTTTTACTTCTGCATGCCCAATCAGTCGGGAAGCTAGGTGTTCACTGTTATTATCCTTTATACCTAACTGTACGGCATCTTAGAGATAATACATGTAAAAGTATGCATCAATATTTATTCAGTCTCGAAGAGCAACTGGTCAGTGTACTTACTTCCTTTCGAGAGACTCACTGCTCTCAAAGCAGCTACACCACACCAACAATTCCAGAACTGGATTTTTAAGTCTTCTTATTTTGGAGAGCAAAGTAGGTGGGAAACAGTGAGTATCCATTTTGAAAGGTGAGGGCTCAGCTAACCAGGCTGTGATTTCAACCTGACATTTCAGGAGTCTGGTTACCCTAAACAGAATGCTTAGCAACACTAAGCTTTCCTGGGTATTTTTAAAAAGCACTGCATACTGCCACAGGTTTTGTGGTGGATGGGTGGGGGAAATGCAAGCACAATTAGCATTCCAGAATTTTATCGCTAGCTACAGAGTTTAATGATACACAGAACCCAGTGAGCCTTTGTCAGCTAGAGGCAGGACATCAGCAAATGAGGGCCATTTTCAGGGTAAGCTGCTCTAAGTATGAGAAAGTCACTAGGAATGTGGGTTAAACAGTTGTGGGAATCAAGCTGATAAGCACGAGGAATTAAAACTGTTTCAACAGCAACTGTAAGTGGGATAAATCTTTGGTAAAAATTAATCTACCAGACAATCGTGGCAAATTCTAAAGGAAGTTCGGTTTCTCTTAAAATCCATTTGGAACAGTTATGCAAATTTCAGTTGTCATGAAAATATTAAACAAAAGCAAGTGTTCAATAGCCCAGTCTGTTTCCATTCTCATGAAACAACTTTATTCATTAGCCAATCTATGGCCTCACATTTCTGTCACTGTAATGAAAAACAAGCATTATTGATTGGAGTCAAAAGGGTAATAAAGTCACAAGGAACATGTCAAAATACTCAGTTAGTGACATCCAAGTCTTGCCAACTTGTTTCTTCCCACAATCCTGTTCCAGAGAAAGTCATCACAATCTTAAAACAGTCAAGGGAAAAGCTGGAAAATGACAGCAAGGGCATGAGAAATTCACACATTGGGACGTACAGCGGCTTCTAAGAAAACAAATCTCCTGCCCCTTCACTAGTTGGGATGTTCTCCCTAATCACCCAGCTCTACTGGTCCAGATAGGACTGAGAGAGGCCTCAGCACCACCAGAGCCAACAGGGCAATCCTCTTTCTGAACATTCCTATCCTGCTCCCTGCAGACAGTGTGGAAGCAGCTTCTGAGATATCTGCAATGACTCCATCTATGTCTAACACCCTTCAGATGAACAACTGGTATCTACACAGATTATGTGGTTTTAAAACCCTTCCCTTATCCCTTCCCCACAACCTGTATGTCTAACACCCTTCAGATGAACAACTGGTATCTATACAGATTATGTGGTTTTAAAACCCTTCCCTTATCCCTTCCCCTACAACCTGTATCACAGGCCCAACACCACTTGTCCGCTAGAAATAAAGGAAGGAAAAATAAAAGCAGATCAAAGGATCAGAAGTCAGAAAAGTGGGCAGTAATTAAAGAACGAAGAAAATTATTTCATAATGCAGTTTCTACTTTGGTACAGGTTTTTTTTTTTAAAGAGAATATTCAGTTTTTCAGAGGGCAAATTTAATCAGGACAATGTATTGATAAGCTGTGCAGAGGTAGTTTCTCCAAAGGGAGAGAGAAAAAGGTCGTGGATACCTTCTGCCTGGGGGAACGTAAGTTCCTGAATAACTGAAGAATTACCATGTAAATAAATTTCTGATCAAATCTAAACACTGCATTGCTGATTTTTCATTTACTATAGGGTTGGCCAAAAAGTTAAACCCCAAATGAACTTTTTCGCCAACCCAAAATCATATGGTCTAGAAAGTCATGCTATCCTAATTTAAGCAGTCTTTTACATGTTTAAAGCAATATTAACTAGTAATATCAAGTAACAAGATTATGGTTTGTACAGGAATAAAGCAACCCCCAAATTAGGCTTAAATAAGGCAACTAAAAAATAATAAATACTGACAGAAAGCACACTG
Source organism: Neotragus pygmaeus (assembly GCA_006410875.1). Lineage (NCBI taxonomy): Eukaryota > Metazoa > Chordata > Mammalia > Artiodactyla > Bovidae > Neotragus > Neotragus pygmaeus. Next base: position 522,933 of record SJYV01031858.1, on the reverse strand, counting down.
TACACATTTATGTGTGAAATCAAACTTAAATGTTTAAAAATGATATATCCATTTAACTTAAATTCAAGACCATGCAAATTACTTACAGATATGATTATCTGTTTCACAAGTTTCGTATCATCAATACAATCAAAGGCCGCCAGTAAAACCAAGTGGGAATATTGACCCTGTAGGAATTAGAAACCAGTGAAGGTTAAAAGATACACAGATTCTCCCTTTTCTTTCACCCATGGAGTTACTTTATTAAGATTATCAACCTANGGGCCCAGTGCCTGTCTCTTATACACATCTCATGCATACTGGGGGGCAGGAATCAGGAACTGGTCCGCCAGACCGTAGGCAGACCCCCCACCCCCCACCTGATCACATGCCTGCAAGTGGCCACAGCTCCGCGGCCCTGGCTAGGCAGGACAGAGGGCACAGCTACACGCCCCAGACCTGAGCGGCCCGGAGCCCGGAGGGCAGCGAGGGGCTGGCTTCCCAGGACTCAGGGAGCGGGGGGCGTGGAGAGGATGTCATCCAGGCAGCCTCAGAGGACCTGGCTCCAGAGCTGGGACCAGGGTGACCCGGCCCAGCATGCTGTGTTCCAGAACGTTCCACCTCTAAGCTGGTTCCCCCTCTGTGAGCATTGGGCACGCGGGCTGGTCCCTGACCGAACGGGAAGGTAGTGCAGGGACTGCGCTGTGGCTGCCACAGGCCTTCCAGCGAGACAGGCCAGACGAGCGCAGAGGCTCCAGGGCAGGGCCGCCCCGGCAGGCGGGCCCAGCTGCACCGAGCCCAGGGACCCCCGGCCCCCACCCACAGCCTCGCGGGCAGGCCCGGGCCTGACTCTGCGCTCCCCTGCGCCGGGCCGGCTCCCCGACGTGTCGCAGGGGCTGGCCACCAGGACGAAGATGCCAGCCAGGCTCTGAGCTGGCGCTCGGTGGCAGGCGGGGAAGCAGACGTCAGGCAGGCGCCCAGGCTGCTCCAGCCAGCCCTCCGAGCCCCCGGGCCAGGATGAGCAGGGGCGCCCAGAGCTGGGGCCAGCGGGGTCACAGCCCTCAGTCAGGAGGCAGTCGTGGAAATGCCCGTCACAAGGGTGGCTGGGAGGAAGCCCTGCCCCCCACTCGGCTGAAGCTCACAAACCACTGGAGGCTGAGAACAGAGGATTCCATCAAAGCCCACACCGGCTCAGGAGTGTTTCCTGAGAGCCAGCTCCTGCCTGCAGCGCTGTGGGTGGTCGGCCCACACCCCCCCCAGCCCCAGGCTGCCTCCCNTTTTATACTTACATTAGCCACCTTTTCAACATAAGTCTTCATTGTTTTCACAATCACTTTTCTGTCCTTAAAAAAGAAAAATTGTCTCAATGAACTTACAGTTAGATTTAGTTATAGAATAGCTATAGATTAAGGTATTTCATAGTTCAAAATTTTATATAATCCTAAACTTCCACTGAAGTAGCATACTTTTCATTAGTGAAAACAGTTATTTAGCCAGAACAAAAAAATGCAATATACTATAAGAATTCCTCTCAGAGCTACTATAATCTTAGACTTCTTTGTGACATTCCATTGAGACATAAATATGGAACCATGAAACTATCAGCTGCAAGGCAAGCCTGGTAAAACTATCTTCTTTTATACTAAAAACTGAGATCCCTCTTTCAATATCTGAGCTGTCTTCAAATGCATAAAAGTCAAGCACATAGATGGCATTCAATACATTATTTATTGAACAGAAATTAAATTTGTATTAAAAACTGGACAAAGTACAACTGTCCTTTAAAGGAGAAAATACCAATTAAGGAAATGATCATTTCTGTTAAGCTTCTATAATTAATATGGATCTGTAGCATTTCCCTCAAAGTACTTAAGACCCAGAGGAGCAATGCATGGGTGTACATTTTCTTTTCTTTCCTCTTCCTTCCCAGCACCAAGATCATTAAATAAGGAATCCAAGAAACTGACAGGTATCCAAACTTTCAAAAACTCGAACATAAACACTGTTTGGGCTTCCCTGATGGCTCAGCGGTAAAGAAACTGCCTGCAATGCAGGAGACACAGGTTCAATCCCTGGTCGGGAAGATCCCCTGGAGAAAGAAATGGCAACTCATTTCAGTATTCTTGCCTAGATAATCCCTTGGACAGAGAAGCCTGGTGGGCTACAATCCACTGGGTCACAAAAGAATCGGATGCGACTCAGCAATTAAACCACAAATACTGTGTTTATTTGCTTGACAGATCCCTTCCCATACAATGACAACACAAGGTTTTCAAACTTGAAGACTCCAGCAGAGAAGAAACAAGAGGCTCAAAGAGGAATCAGTTTCTGTGAAGCCTTGAGGTACAATTGTGCAGATAATGCTGTGCACAACAGGGCAAGATGCCAAGGAGACTGAAAACGTCCAGGAAAGGCAATTCCTGACTGACCCTCACCTTGGGCGTGCCATGCCAGAGGCAGTGCATGGCCACTCTGGCGCCATCGTGCGTGTGTGCCAGGTACACCACTGCTTCTCGGATGGCTTCAATCATCTCCTGGGGAATAAATGCAGTCAGGGCTATGGTTTACTCTTTTTGCTTTTTCACAGTCTGTCTAGTAAGGAGCAGTAATGCACAGAGAATGGAAGGCAGAGTATAGGTAGCAAACAACTTAATTTTTAATTTTGTAGACAGGCATGCATACATGTAACTGCTTCCTAGAAACATTCCTTTTCTATCAAGAGCAGTAAATGTTGCCCACAGGCAATTTCTATTAAAATACCTGAGTTTCATCAAAGTCTATTCAGAAATGTATACAGTGGATCCCTGAGTGTGATTTGAACCAGAAAGGTTCACTTACACATGAATTTTTTTCACTAATATGTACTAGAGCACTACACCATCTGCAGTTGGGTAAATCCCCATCCCTGATGGGGTAGGGATGATTACAGGTGGGTTTCTGACTGAGGACAGAGGACAGGAGTGTCAGTAGCCCTAACTCCCATTCTGTTCAAGGGTTAACTGTCTATGTATAGTAAATTCTCAATGACTTTTCAAGAAAAAAGAAATCTAAGAACTGGCTGTGGTATAAGAAGAGAGCTTTTAACTTAAAAAGCCAGATAAATAAAATGTTCTTCCAAAAAGTTATATATAATGAGCAGAAAGTCAAAATAATAATTTTGTCTGAAAACGTTTTTCTTTTTTTAGTTTATCTATGGATTACCTCTGGAAATCACATTAATAATTCACCATCAAGACACTTAAGAAACATTTTTCTTAAGAAAAATTAATTTCTAGATTGACTTTTAGACTAGGCCACTTACATTTTAGTAAAAGCCAGTCATTAATGACCTTTTAGTAAAATCCAGTCATTAAAGTATTATGAGGTAATTTTAGCTATTTTTAGGCTTTATTCTCTGTTTTCAATGTATATATCTATTTTGTAATTATATTTGGAACACAAGCATATAGGACAAGATGAGTTCTGCCAGCTAATAGCTGCAGGGCCAGTTTAATCCAGTNTTAAGAAAAATTAATTTCTAGATTGACTTTTAGACTAGGCCACTTACATTTTAGTAAAAGCCAGTCATTAATGACCTTTTAGTAAAATCCAGTCATTAAAGTATTATGAGGTAATTTTAGCTATTTTTAGGCTTTATTCTCTGTTTTCAATGTATATATCTATTTTGTAATTATATTTGGAACACAAGCATATAGGACAAGATGAGTTCTGCCAGCTAATAGCTGCAGGGCCAGTTTAATCCAGTCCCAATTTTAAAAATGTATATTAAATAAACACAAAGTCTCCTGCCAAGAAGGAGAAAAGTAGCCTATTTCTATCAATAAGGAACAAAAATTTGCACCCGTAACTATCTTACAACCCTTTTCAAGAGTAAAGCTTTCAGCTTAGATATCTAAACTGATGAATCTCTTCAACGCTATCCAGTTGGGGAGTTACACATATATACCAATCATGCTTCTTTCATCACCAAAGGTTTTTTTTTTATATCTCTCTATTGAAAATGCCCCAGGGGCCACAAAGATTTGTCTGTTTACTTTATATTCACACTAAGTTCCCAATGATTTTTTGGCTATTACTAAAACACATTCAACACTAAAAAGATAAAGACTTTATGGAATTTATTAAAATGATCATTTTCTCAGTTCTGAAAATAAAGTCTTGCCTCAGAAAATTCAGAACTGTGAGATACTGTGCAGGAAACAAAAGCGATCCTTCCAAAGAGAAGCAGCAGCTGCTACGGTCACTGAACTACATGCTTAGATAGGTGGCTACACTTGGAAAACTATTTTGCGTGTCGATTTTGAGAGGGTCAAAATTCCTATGAATGTTCAATCTGGCATATTTGTAAAAAAAAAATGAATCTCATTATTTGGTTATTGCTTATTATTAGAATGAGAACAAATGGACAATGAATTCACAGTATGATGAAGCAAGCAAAATTCAAGGGACTAAATGAATTCTCATTTATACTCCCATCATTGACTTGAAGGGCAGTGCAATTTACCTTCACTTTCATATAAGGTCCAGTCTTTCACGGTCCATTTAGTTTTACCTAAGTATCCTCCAGTCACCTTTTAACACCAATTTTTTTTTGGGGGGGGGTATCAATAAAGGTGAATTTCAAACTCCTTGAATGCTGAATATTCCTCCATGTGTTAGTTAATTTTCTGATTATGTTAAGCTAGAGTATACTCTCTAGATGGTAATTAAAATATGAAAATTCAATGGAACTGATCAGGTCTACTGTCTTTCTAGCAAAAGTCTAAATGGAATTTAGTCTAAATTCCATAAACTAAAAAGTCTAAATGGAAGAAGCAGACTTCTTCAAAGGAAGTAGAGAGCATTATCTTTTCTAAATAAGAAAACAATTCTTTAAAAATTTCAAAAACCAATATACATCAAGGAAGTATTTCACATTTTTACACAGCACTCAATGTGTGTTTTAAAAACTAAAACCAAGAACTTACTGATCTTAGCTTTGGGGGTGCATAGGTGAAAAAGTCCAAAAATACTTTATGTACCAGTGAGTGCTTAATCACAGCTTCTCTGAAAACAGAAAAAAAGAGTCAGAAATGGTATATAATAATACAGAGATAGGTAACCTTGATTGTCCTAAAATAATCAAAACAACTGAAATGGTTTTAGCAAATGTCATTTGTCATAAATAGATTATCTTCAGCAACACCAAGACTTGAAAAAACACTTTCAGACATATAAAAATATTAGTGCCATCTACAACCAAGACCAGAATACAAATTTCTAGTACTGAATCAGCAAATATGAAATTATTATTCAAANTCATAAATAGATTATCTTCAGCAACACCAAGACTTGAAAAAACACTTTCAGACATATAAAAATATTAGTGCCATCTACAACCAAGACCAGAATACAAATTTCTAGTACTGAATCAGCAAATATGAAATTATTATTCAAAACACACTCAATTTTCTTAAATAAAGCCGTTAACCTTCTTTTATCCAACAATGGACATGTGATTAGAAATTCACATGTGAACTATATTTTAATGGCTATTTTCTTTTTTGTTATGCCTTCTTTATAATGTATCTGTTTTACAAAAACATTTCAGGAGTTAAAACCTAAACAGATCAAAACAGTATCAGCAATTGCAACAACACCTAATTGATCCAAGCCTCCGAGTGTGACACATGAATTCAGATGTACAGTGTAGGTTAATGATCAGGCACCAAATTTAAGTTCACATGGAATATACAAGTAGAAGGCAAAAATAAGCTGTTTTTAATGGCAAAGCACTGTTCTGAGTGCTTTAGAAATATTAACTCATTTAATTTTCATAAAACTCTATGAAATAAATACTACTATTACAATTATATGGATAGGGAAACTGAAGCACAGAGAAGTTAAGTTGCCCAAGGGCACAGAGTCAGTAATTGAGGAAAGCACCAGGATTCACAACCCAGGAAGTCTGGTTTCAGAGCAATGCCCTAATGCCAAGTAGGCCACATGCATGGACTTTTAAGTCTCACAATCCAATTTATATAGTAGACCATAACTGGCAAGCTATTCACCTTTCCTATGCAAAGGCTACATCAAACTTTCCCCTTTCAAATGCTATTTGTTAATAAAAAAACAAAGTTTTCTTACTTTTGGGCCATTGGAGTTAGAATCTGTTTCATTTCATCCATGATAAGCTCTAATTTTTCTGGCTGTACCGCTAATACTTTGTCCAGAGTTGGGTGATCTGCTGACTGCAACAGAAGAAAAATCAAGCCCCTCTAAATTTGATCATGTTTCTCCAACTTTAGAACAATGAAAATCAATTAGAGTCATTTTACATAAACTTAAATTTTTAGATTCCCCATATTTACATAATAAAAGCACCTCTGTGGATACACTCAGAGTAATTCCTGATTGTATAATTCTCATTTGATGTACACAATTGTACTTACAGGCTAAATAACCAACCAAATCAACAAGCCAGCCAGTAAAGACCTGCCAAGCACTTAACAAGTGCCTNTCCTACCTTGACATTTCCTAACCCACTCACCCTGGTTAGGTCTACTCACCTACTCCTCCCACCACTTCAACCTCTAAATAACTAGTGACTAATTACAAGTTCATTATAACCATTTCTCTTCTTCCAGGACTTCAAGATACACTTGTAAGGTCAATGAAGGCAATACTATCTTTTACATTTTTTCAATAACTTTTTAAAGACCATATTCCTTGCAAACATTACCAGCATCTGCTTAAGGCTACTATTACAGTCACAGATTTTTAAGAAACATTTGCACACAATAGGTTATCCAAATCTTAAAAAAAACTAATTAAAATATTTTATAAATAAAACAACTCACCCATACATAAGAAACTTCTTAACAATATTTCTGGAATATTTAGCTTTACTTAACTCAACCAAATCACCTAAAAAACAAAATACATTACAATGATTGGGTAACCTCCAGAAACAAGGAGAGAACTGAACGCACAATCCTGGGAACACAAACAAATAGCTTCCTATTTGTCCCAGGCAAAAAACAAACAAAAACAGAAAGGTCCTGCAGAGGACACTCTGCTATTCCTCAACAGAATTCTTTTCAACAGTGTTGAGTATTTCAAGAGAAATATAAACAAGCAACTTTATACCAATGATTACAAATAACATATAAGAAATACCTCGCAGTTCTTCAAAAGCCTGTTTCCTTTGCTCTTCATTGCCGAACTGAATGTAACACTGGATCACACGAGTTGAATCGTGCGCAAATGCAATCTGTAGGAAAACAGTTGGGGCCTTTAGACAAATTCTCCCTGAAAATGTATGTTGTACTGCTCCCTCTTTTACAACTCCTTGTCAGAAAAAAAAAAAAGGGTCTTCATGGCTAATCAAATCTACATTACTTGGGAGTAAAATTCTTAATTGTTCAGAGTGGCACTCTTTGGTTTTGCTGGCTACTATGTGGCATTGAGATAGGACTGCATTTAACTATTTTGTAAGATTTTATCATTATAATTAAAACCAAACCAAATCTGTACAATGAATATACATATTGTATTTCTCAATTCTCTGGCAGTTACTTTCCCTAAAAGAGGAATTTTCCAGTGCAAAAATTCTATTACTCTATTATTTCTTTTTTTTAATATAAATGATCTAGGAATGTTTGGCTTTGGCAACCAAAGTCTTGCTACATAAATAATTATATCCAGATACACACTGGCAATTACATTATGAGCTAATTACTCCATTTCTCACATTTTCATTATAATTCCCGAATATACATCCAGTTATATTCCTAGAAAAGTATTTCAAATCTGATTCTCCAACCTGAACCCCCTCACAACTACTGGATGATTGATCCTCANTCCAGATACACACTGGCAATTACATTATGAGCTAATTACTCCATTTCTCACATTTTCATTATAATTCCCGAATATACATCCAGTTATATTCCTAGAAAAGTATTTCAAATCTGATTCTCCAACCTGAACCCCCTCACAACTACTGGATGATTGATCCTCATTGATGGACTTCCCGATCAATTTTCTAAAGCAATAACCACAGATTGATTATCAGTCATCCATTATTACTCTTTATATACTAGTCTATTTTAATAGCGCTTATTACCTGTTGCTAAGTCTGTCTTTAAATTTTTTAAATTCTAGCAAATCAGAAGGTAAAGGTGTATCTTCATCAAAGTCACAGACTGCAGAAGAATTTGCTTAAGGGAGATCTGTAGAGACATGGCTAAGAATCCCCCTGCCAATGCAGGCGACATGGGTTCAACCCCCAGTATGGGAAGATCCCACACTCTGTGGGACAACCAGGCCCGTGTGCGACAACTACTGAGCCTGTGTTCTAGAGCCGAGAGGGGCTACTACTGAAGCCATGTGCCTAGAGCCCGTGCTCTGTAACAAGAGCAGTCACTGCAGTGAGAAGCCTTTGCTCCACCACTAGAGTAGCCCCTGTGTGTCCCAGCTAGAGAAAGCTCAGGTGCAGCAACGAAGACCCAGTGCAGCCATAAATAAATAGAATTATTTTTTTTAATTAGGCTGTTTTGTGCATATATTGATTACCTACTATGCAACCAATGTATGTGGTTTAAATTATTTTTCCAATGTAGATTTAAAAGTGAGTTGGTGTTATTAGATATTTATAGATGAAAGTAAGTTTATGAGAAATTAAGAAACTTGCTATCCTTACGACTCTGGAATGAATTTCTTTGAGCCCAGATGCTGCTGTTGTTCTCCACTTCCTGCCCATCCTCCCATTTGCCATACAGTAATGGGGCCAGATGCCATGATCTTAGTTTTTTTAATATTTAGTTTTAAGCCGGTTCTTTCACTCTCCTCCTTCACCTTAATCAAGAGGCTCTTTAGCTTCTCCTGGCTTTCTGTCATTAGAGTGGTATCATCCACATATCTGAGGTTGTTGATGTTTCTCCCGCCTGTCTTGATTCCAGCCTGTAACTCATCCAGCCTGCCATTTCTCATGATGTGCTCAGTGTATATCACATCTCATGATGTGACAGCAGACAGCCCTGTCATACTCCTTTCATAATCTTGAACCAATTAGTTGTTCCATACTTGCTTCTTATTCCATACCGCATACACATTTCTCAGGAGACGGGTAGGATGGTCTGGTATTCCCATCTTAAGAGCTTTCCAGTTTGTTACGACCCACACAGTCAAAGGCTTCAGCATAGTCAATGAAACAGAGGTAGATGTTTTTCTGGAATTCCCAATCTCTATGATCCAGCAAATGTTGGCAATTTTGTCTCTGATTCCTCTTCCTTTTCTAAACCCTGCTTGGACATCTGGAAATTCTTGGTTCGCATAATGATGAAGCCTAGCATGCAAGATTTTAAGCATGACCTTACTAGCATGGGAGATGAGTGCAATTGTCTGATGTTAGCACATTCTGGAGTATTACTCCTCTTGAGAATTGGGATGAGGATTGACCTTTTCCAGTCCCGTGGCCACTGCTGGGTCTTCCAGATTTGCTGACATATTGAACATAACACTTCGATGGCATTCCTAAGGCCCACTTGACTTTGCTCTCCAGAATGTCTGGCTCCGGGTGACTGACCACATCATCACAGCAATCCGGTTCACTTAGATCTGTTTTGTACCCTTCTTTCGTGTATTCTTTCCATCTCTTCTTGATCTCTTCAATGTCTACTAGGTCTCTACCGTTTCTGTCGTTTATTGTGCCCATCTTTGGGCAAAACATTCCTTTGATATCTCCAGTTTTCCTGAAGAGATTTCTAGTCTTTCCCCTTCTGTTGCTTTCTTCTAATTTCAAGCACAGTTCATTGAAGAAGGCGTTCTTGTCTCTCTGCTGTTTTTTGGAAATCTGTGTTTAGCTGGACATGCTATTCCCTTTCTCCCTTGCTTCTCGCTTCTCTTCTTTCTTTAGCTATTTGTAAGGCCTCCTCAGATAACCACTTTGCCATCTTGCTTTTCTTTTTCTTTAGGATGGTTTTGTTCACTANTCTTTCCCCTTCTGTTGCTTCCTTCTAATTTCAAGCACAGTTCATTGAAGAAGGCGTTCTTGTCTCTCTGTGCTGTTTTTTGGAAATCTGTGTTTAGCTGGACATGCTATTCCCTTTCTCCCTTCCGTCTCGCTTCTCTTCTTTCTTTAGCTATTTGTAAGGCCACCTCAGATAACCACTTTGCCATCTTGCTTTTCTTTTTCTTTAGGATGGTTTTGTTCACTGCCTCCTATACAATATTACGGACCTCCATCCATAGTTCTTCAGGTACACTGTTTACAAGTTCTAATCCTTTGTCTAATAGGGATGAAGACTAAGCTAAAGGATACAAAGTATGCACCGGTTACCGTAACTGCTGGCACACAGTAAAGAATAAATGGGCTGTCTTGTCTAAAGGCAGATTTAACTCCCAAATCCATGGGCATCAGTAGTAACAATAACCTAAGGGTAAATGAGAAGGATCTTAAGCGTGCATTATTTATAAATTTAGCATAAGAGGTTACTATTAGAGATGAGTAGTTCTATCCTAAAAAGATCTTGCTGGCTTTAAGAAAACAGCAGTTGGAAATTTGCTATTGGAAGACAGTCCTTCAAATTTCAATACAGCATTTGTTTAGACCTATGTACATGGTGATGGACAGGGAGGCCTTGCGTGCTGTGATTCATGAGGTCGCAAAGAGTCGGACATGACTGACTGAACTGAACTGAACTGATGTACATGGTACGACAAAGGCGGGCCTTCAGAGTCTCCAAAGATACTGAGTCTGTTGGCTTACAAGTGAATATCACTAAAAGTGTAAAAGTGTTAGCCATTCAGTTGTCTCCAACTCAGCAACCCCATGGACTGTTGCCTATCAGGTTCCTCAGTCCATGGAATTATCCAGGCAAGAATACTGGAGTGGGTAGCTGTTCCCTTCTCCTGGGATTGAAACCACATCTCCTGCATGGGCAAGTTGGATTCTTTACCGTCTGAGAGCCATCAGGGAAGCCCAAATATCACGAAGTATTTATCCAAATACACAAGAATCAATAGAAGTTTACTCTAAAACAGCATTAAACAGCAATAATGAAGATCACTTTAAAACTCCCAAATCTATTATATTTTAAAGATCCCTTGCACAATGCTTATAAAAGCAAGGAAGAAAGTAATGTATTTGCTTTGCACTTTCAAAATAGCCAGCATTTAGAGTTCACAGTGAGAGATTCTAACAAACACTGTTGAACTAATAAATTCCCTGAGATTAACTTTAAGAGAACACTGAGTGAGTGAAAGTCACCCAGTTGTGTCTGACTCTTGGAGATGCCATGGACTATATAGTCCATGGAATTCTCCAGGCCAGAATATTGGAGTGGGTAGCCTTTCCCTTCTCCAGGGGATATTCCCAATTCAAGAAATCAAACCCAGGTCCCCCGCATTGCAGGCAGATTCTTTAACAGCCGAGCCAAGAGAACACTGATTTATCTTAAATAAATTATTTTAAAATGAACAGCCAAATATTTGATAGTCTTTTTGCAATTTCCCAGCAGTAAGGTCTCTATTAAATTTTTCAGAGAGATTATAAAAGGTATTTGAAAACTGAAGCCAAATACATTAAAAACAGAAACAATTTCATCTGTAATAAATAATCAACTACCCTTTACTGAGAGTGAGTCAATTTAGTTCTTAAAATGGCAACTATGAGTACACCCTACTTACAGTTTTAATCTTCCCTTGAATCAACTTCTGCAAATCACTCATTAACTTCACTCTCTTCTCTTTGTCACAATCTTTTCTATAAGAGAGGCAGGAAACATAGCCTAAGTAAAGACATTATTTTAAACACACAAAACTGAAAATGGTACCAGTGTACGTTCACGCAGTTCAGTATGATCTTCCCTTCGAAAGCAAATCTTTGACGTTAAAATTACTATCCCAGAGCAGCTAGAGAAAAGTAATTTTCTCAAAGGCAGAAACTCATCTCACAAGGTATAATTTCATGCATCAATCTAAATCTTAACAGCCAGAACTTCAAAGCAAAGCGAACAATAAAACAAGTCCAAGATACCAAATACTCAAGTATTTCAAAACCTAGCCAAAAAGAACTATCCTCATTTTCTCAGAAATTTCTCGGGAAGGACATCAAATCCATTTTAACTCTCAGACAGTTTCCTAAGCAGATCTTGATGCCATCCTAATGATTTGACACATTTCTGTAAAGGGCACACATTCAGACAGTGATGCCTTTCCTGGAGTGTTATGAAGACTCCCGAAATAACCGAAGTGCTACGTCATTTATTTTAGGACATCTCACTATTTACAAAGTACACTGTTACTCCTCCATCATCTCCAAGGGCTCAATAAAGACATCATTACCTTCTTAAGATCTCCCAGATCTGCTTTGCCCGCATGACGATGTCATAGTTGGTTTTATCACTGAGTTGCCTGCTCTGCTTCAGTTCTTTCTTCTTTTTTTTGAATTCATCCCATTTGGGTTTCTTGGCTGCTGACTCTAGTCATTACAGAAATTATTTTCAATTACACTTAACATTCTCAGTGCCATAAACACAGAGCAAATTTGGTACCTATGGCAATTAGTAATCAAGATCAATACTCATTGTGGGAACTAGAAGAGGGAAAATCATTCCCTATCAACTTAAACTTTATTTCATTTTCCGAGCAGTTTACACATTTTAAATTTGGTTGACACCAACTGTTCATTCACTCAACAAATTGATTCTTAATAGGACACCTATTAAGAAAAAAAAAGGAAACTAAAAGGATTATAAAATCAATTAAAAATTTTTAAGCATCTTTTTCCATTGTAAAAATAAAATTTTACTTTAGAACATAAAGATCATTGGACGTTAGGTATAGTCAGTTCTCAATGAAAACAGAAATTAGTCCAAGTTAACACAGGAAAAACAACAGTCACAAACTCACTATTCTGAGTGCTGTTACATATTAAGTAAGTTTTACAATAGCTCTGTGAGGTGGATATTGTTATTATTCCCTCTCATGTCAGGGAAAGAAAGATACTGGGCAGATAAGCTCCCTATCCAAGGTCACGTAACTCCTAAGTGGCAGAGACAGGATGTAAACCCAGATATGGCTCTGAAATTTTATTCTCTGCTGTCTGTTACTCACGACAAAGCACAGTGAAATTTTCTAAGTTCTCTACACTTAGGGTCATGCTATAAAAGTATCTTTCTACTGCTTATATTTTATCTTCACAATCTAAGCAACTTATTAATTAAAAAAAAAAATCCCAATGAGGCCAAACAAAGAACAACTTAATAAGATGGGTATTATTTACATGAGTACCCTGCAAAGAACCCTTAGGAGAATTAGTTATTTCTAGATATTGCCCTTTCTCTGACTAGAAAATATATACAAAAAACAAAATTCTCCTATAATCTTAAAACCTAGAGACTAAAATTTCATTTCCTTCTTGTCTTCTCCCCCCACACATATTTTATATTAATTTCCTTGATGTCTTTACTTGAACATTATTATACTCTAAGTATTCTTCCATGAAACTAAATATTCCTCAAGAATGTAATTTTTAATGGTATATCATATACTACAATGCATTTTACTCCCCTTACTGCTCACTTACTTATTCTCAATCTAATAACAGAGGATTACAGGCAACAGAGGTATATTTACTATCAATATTAGGACATCATGTACTATACAGCAGAAGACAGTAACCGATCCACAGTTCATTTAATTGTAAAAATATCTGGGCACCCTTGACATATGCCATGTTGGGCTGCAGTACATATAACCAACTTTGGGAATGCCTAGTACCCAGTTGCCCTCAGTTGCTGATATTAAAATGAGAAAATCAGAGTTCCACTTTGAGATGCAGGGAACTAGCAAAAGGAACGAGAGCCACTCTTTAATGAGAATGTGTGTGCACTTAAAATGCAGGTATCAAGAATGTCAGTGTAGGGACGTCCCTGGTGGTCCAGCGGTTAAGAATCCTCCTTCTGATGAAGGGAACGTGGGTTCAATCCCTGGTCAGGGAATCCCACGTGCTATTGGGCAAATAAGCCTGTGAGCTGTAACTGGATAGCTCATGGTCTCTAGAACATGGGCTGCAACAAGAGAAGCCCGTGCATCACAACAAAGACCCAGCACAGCCAAAAAATATGAAAATTTAAAAAAAAAAAAAAGAAGAAGAATACCAGTGTGGAAAGAAAGAATTACTATCTATGAGAGAAGCAGGGTAAGAATAGATAAGCAATAGAAACTGGAAGAAAAGGAAAAGAGAAAAGGGCTAGACCATGAAAAAAATCCTTCAGGCCTCATGAGAAATAATGAAAATTTCCCTCCTATCCTCTCTCCCTATGTCTCTGTCTTAAAGCTGCTGTTCCTCCAGTGAGCAACCCTAGGCAGAGCAGAGAGCAAGGACCAGGGCTAAAGGACTGGACTAAGAAGGCGCCTCAGCAGTGGTCTCAGTTGGCAGCAAAAGTGCAGTGTCAGGCTCCAGCATGCTGGAGAAAAAGGGAATGAAAGACAGCAGAGAAAGTCTCCTGACGCACCGCAAGGGCAGGTTGTACAACAGACAGCAACGCTCTGAGTTAGAGACCTCCCCTTGAACATCATCATGATGAAGAGAGTAGTAGTTTGTTTCAACAGACAAAGAAGAGCCTGGCCAGCACTTTTAATCAGTTAGCAACCTAGCCTGCACCAGTTCAAGTCAAATCTATCACATTATATACCTTCTCTGGAACAGTTTACCAGGTCTGAGCCATATGATAAGTTGATACTCTTAGAATGGCCTAAGCTCTGTGAGAGCAGTATCTACATGTTTCTCGTTCACCGGGACACTGGTTGTTTAAGCTGGCTTTCATACTGATTACCTGGGGCTTGTACCCTCACTGGTTATTAATTTCTTTTCACTGTCTCTTGATGACAGTGTGCAGAAAACTCAAGTATTTGTTTGCTAAATGAATGAGTTCATTAATGTTAGCCTACAGAAAGGAATGCTTCATTGAGATTCCAAAGTATAAAGCCCACTAATACTTAGCCTAACTCCACAGCCAGGGGAATTTAGAAAGGNTGAGTGATGTTTTGGAGGCAACATTATAGTGACAGTAAAGGTTACAAATAAATCATTTTTTACACTAAACACGCTACAACTGTCAGTGTTTGCATTTCTTACAACAGTGGGAGGATTTTTGTGACAAGAAACTGACAATATTACCATTTCCCCAGCCAGGAACAAACAATGCATTACACTTAATCACAAATTTAATGAAATAATACAAAAGATTATCTAAAAGATCCCTATGTAACCCAATGTAGCTAAAACAAAAAACAACTTCAAATGTTTGTTATCCTTTTAGAGGCAACAGATAACTTTCAAAGACCTCCAAAATAAGACTGCTGACATACGGAATATTTCATTTTAAAGGAATCTGGCTAGCAGGTTATTTCTAGATTGAGACCCCACTGTGCACAGGGCAAATAACAGATAATCCTTCAGCTGCCCAATGCTCCTGAAAGCAGAATATATCAAGAACAAAAGTTACTATGTGTTATTTGTCTATTTCTGTACTTTCCAAAGTTGCATGTTCAACTCATTTCAAAATATCTAAAGCTGACTCTCTAGGGTAGACGTTAGGAATCCCTGACAATTCCAGATATTTCCAGACAAGAATTATCCATTGAAGAACACATTTCTCAAAATATTAATAGGTACACGAAAAAAGGTTCTGGAGTGAAAGGCATTTGGGAAACACTTAAATGAAAATAATTAATGAGGCTTCTTTAAGGAAAATCAGACTCTTAGATTCTTTTAATTTGCTAATTTAAGCCATTAATCACCAAGTACAAGCTAAAGCCAACACAATTTTCCAACCAGGTTGAACCACTTTTTCCTGGAACATCACCAGGGACCAGTAGGGTCCCAAAGAACACTCTGGAAAATGAATGGCCTCTGACTTAGTTTCCTTCAGTCATTTGTAACTGCACGGTTCCAGCCACTTGGCTGAAGCCTTCATAACCACTTCTGCATCCCTCAGCTCCTCTATGTAGGAACTTTCTATTTCGATATATTTAGTTTTAGAGAAGAGTTGGGAAAGATACACAGAAAGGTACAGTATACCTGTTTCCCCTAATGTGAACAACTTACCATGATGCATTAACCAAAACTAAGAAACAACCTTAATATAATGCTATATTTGGATTTTGATAGTTTTTCCACTAATGTCCTTTTTCTATTAATATTCCAGAATTCGTTGTTGTTGTCCAATTGCTAACTTGTCTCTTTTTTGACCCCATGGACTGGGGCCTGCTTCGTCTGTCCATGGGATTTTTCCAGGCACGAATACTGGAGTGGGTTGCATTTCCTTCTCCAGGGGATCTTCCTGACCCAGGGATTGAACTTTACTTTCCTGCTTGGCAGATAGATTGTTTACCACTGAGTCACCTGGGAAGCCCATACCTTGCATTTAATTGAGTCTTCTTTTAATTTCCACTAATCTGTGACAGTTTAGCAGTTTTCACTTGTTTCTCATGACCAAGACTGGCACTGTGCAGAATGAATATCCCACATTGGGGGTGGGTCTGACATCTTCCCATGAATCTACTGATATCACGGACTTGAGGGAAGAATACCATAAAGAAGCACCCTTCTCAGCCCACCACATTAGGGGAAGTAACCTTGATCACTCGGTTAAGGGTAGGGTTTGCCAGGTGTGTCTCCATTGTAATGTTACTGCTTCCATTTCTATACTGTTTATTAAAAGCAAGTTACTAAATTCAGCCCAAGCTGAAGAGGAGGGGAATTAAGCTCCACTTCCAAGAGTGGGGAGTATTAAAGAATTTGAATCAATAATACAGTAAAATCTCCACAGCAATTAATAAATATTTTGGATGATACATTTTGAGAGCATGCAAACATCCTGTTATCTTCCACTGATTTTTTTTTTTAACACTCTCCACTGGATCTTGCCTGCAGCAATTATTGTGATGTTTTAATGGTGACTATTTTCCTACTTACTTTTACCTTTATTGTTTTGAATTCTTCTGTATGTAAACTTTATTCCTTCTCTCCATTTATTTAATCATTTATTTACATCAGTATAGTCTCACAGGCATTTTATTAGTTGGGGTATGGACTCATAGTGTCTCTATCTTGTTGCTAAATCATTCCAGTTCTGACATCTCTAAGTTTCTGTGTCCTTTTACCATGGTCCATCCTTTTTTCTTCTTAGCATGTCTTTAATTTCTGGCACTTCTTTCAAGTTTACCTTTCCTTATCCCTGCACAAGTCCTAAAGTCAGTCATTCTTCAAGGAACCCTGATTCCTCTTACTGAGATCTGAGGGCTAGGTATGCTTGTCACTGTGGCGTCACTGCTTCTTGATTTTTTGACTAGACAGGCTAGGTAATGTATGTATGTACATTAGTCTTTTGTGTACAAAGAAACCTGTATTTCTGTATCATTAAGTTCACACTACTGTCTTGAACACTAAACATGTGCCACAGGGTTATAGTTGGTAAAAACAAATTTATCAACTACAATATGTTTATTTACAGTTTGTCATTTCCCAAACAGTATCCATTCAAAACACTGCTTTTCAAAGTTAGTTAGGTTAAATCTTTTCCCTTCACTCCTTCAGTGAGGTCACTGGAGGGGTGGGATGGGGTGGGGAGGGGGCAGAAGCAGGCGATGCATAGCATGTGGGATCTGAGTACCTTTGAACTCAGCACCCCCTGCATTGGAAGCTTGGAGTCTTAACCACTGGATATACATCTGTACTGCTGCTGCTGCTGCTGCTAAGTCGCTTCAGTCGTGTCCAACTCTGTGCGACCCCACAGATAGCAGCCCATTGGGCTCTGCCATCCCTGGGATTCTCCAGGCAAGAACACTGGAGTGGGTTGCCATTTCCTTCTCCAATGCATGTAAGTGAAAAGTGAAAGTGAAGTCGCTCAGTCGTGTCTGACTCAGCCACCCCATGGACTGCAGCCTACCAGGCTCCTCCGTCCATGGGAGTTTCCAGGCAAGAGTACTGGAGTGGGATGCCATTGCCTTCTCCGACATCTGTACTGGTTAGATTCATTTTGTTTAGGTCCGCATTCCATTTCCAGGCATGTCAGTTGACTTTCTTTTCATTCGCCTAGGGTCAAGATCATTCTTTTGGTGTACAGTGCTGATTTTCACAAACCCACAGTCATGTATCCTCCACCACAGCACCTTACAGAACTGTCTCACAGCTCCTAGAGGTTCCCTGTAGAGGTCCTTTGCAATCATCCTCTTCTGGCTCTCTTGGCAACACCTGATCTTTCTTTCTACCCTCTAGCTTTGTGACTTTTCAAAAGTGTCATATAAATGGAGGCCTTTGGGGTCTTGCTTCTTTCATGTAACAAAATGCACTTGCTTGTAGACCCTGTACCATAACATCCAACCATCACATTCCAGTGTCTTGGAATCATCTCCTCTTTTTCCCTTCCATTACTCCATTCAGACACTTCATCTCTTGTTCAGATTATTTTCTGCCGTTAAGAGTCAATTTGCTGTGATTCCACTCCCTGCTGCCTGATTAATCTTCCATTATTCCATCTATCCCATGTTATTTACCTGCTCCAACACCTTCAGAAGTTTCCCACTGCTTACAGGAAAAATTTCAAACTCAGTCTGTGTGCTATGCTTAGTCGCTCAGCTGTGTCCGACTCTTTGGGACCTGACTGTAGCCCACCAGGCTCCTCTGTCCCTGGGGATTCTCCAGCCACGAGTACTGGAGTGGGTTGCCAGGTCTCCCACATTGCAGTGCTCAAGTCACTGCCTCTGGCTGGACGTAGTTTTCCCTGGGCCTCCAGATTTCAGGGATGCATCTAGCCACGCTCTGCGTCTCGGCTTAAGAACAGCTCTTTAGACTCCCCTATCCTCTATCTCGGCACCTAGTTCGTTTCTTTCTAGCGCTGACAACTTTCAACTGTACATTCAGATTGCAAACTGGGCACCTGGCCCTTACCGGGCGCAGACTGAGTAAGTGGCAAACATACAACAGAAAGGCTGAAAGCGAACTAGCCCGGACCCGGACTTGAGAGGCTGAAGGTAATAAAAGCTAACCCAGCACTCTCTAGGCAGCGCGGTAGGGAGAGGAGCTGTACACCGGCCCTTGTCCCCAGGCTCCCGTCAATCCCCAAACTCCCACAACAGAGACGGCCACAGAAAGCAGCCCGGCGGGTGACAAGGGTGAAACCTCTACCTCAGAAACCCGCCGACTCCAGCACCGGGCAGGGAGCGAGGCCCTCCAGAAGCAGCGGAGTCGCCCTCACTCACCGCACACGTGTGGCCCTGGCAGGCGCGGGTCCCGGCTCCGCCGCGGCCGCTTCCGCTTCCCCGCCTTGCTCCGCCCCCTCGCCGTTTCTCTTCTTCCTCAGCCGAGCTAGAGTTAAGGGGCCGGCAGTAGCCGGAAAAACGGAAATTCGGCATTTCTACTGGTCCGCTTCTAGTCATACGTCATCTAGAGGCGCGAGTGCGGTGCCACGGGTGTTTTGGCCCTAGAAAGCATCCGTGGTCAATGACGCGATGGTGGCTGCTCAAAGTGACGTAATTAACCCTTTCCCTTCCCGGCCGCAGGGCTGGGGGCTTCTGGTGGATGCTGACCGATTGTGGAAGTTTGCTTGGCCGGGCTTCTACTTGTTCTTCAGTCGCTAAGCCGTGTCTGACTCTTTGTGATACCATGAACTGCAGCACGCCAGGCTCCTCTGTCCTCCGCGATCTCCTGGAGTTTGTTCGGTTGAGTCGGTGATGCTATCTATCTAAGCATCTCATCCTCTGTCGTCCTCTTCTTCTTTTGCCTTCACTCTTCCCCACCATCAGGGTAGCAGGGAGCATTAAAGGGACATCTCGGTAGTTGGCTAGGATTGTGATCTCGTTTCTTTCCGTTTCTCAGCTGGATGACTTTGGGCAAATCACTCAATTTCTCTGAGCCTTGGTTACCTGGTCAATAAATTATAGATGGCTAAGTCATACATGGAAAGCGCCTAGCACAATAAATGATTTGAACAAGCGCTCAAGAAATGCATGCCATTTTAAACCTCTGCGAGTTCCTCCAGACGGTAGTTACCCCACTTAAGGCTTTAGGAAATCAGACTAGTTAGGATGTGATCCCCATCTTACAGATGAGGAAACACACCACAACTTGCTGTGGTCAAACAAAATATTCTCTTAACAGTTTTGGAAATCATGCTAGTAGCGAGGTTGTGCACCCTCTGAAGGTTCTAGGGTAGCATTCTTTGTCCCTTCCAGCTTCTAGCGGTTCTAGGCATTCCTTGGCTTGGACTACATGACTGCATCTCTGCCTCTGTCTTCACCTGTCTTTCTCTTCTATGTCTTCCTGTCTTCCATATATTATAAAGACACGTGGCTTTGGATTTAGGGCCCATCGGGATAATCAAGGATGCTCTCATTCAGAGGTCCGTCCTTAATTATATCTGCAAAGATCCTGTTCCCAAAAGCAGTCTCTTTCATAGGTTCTGCAGGATGGTATACTGATATATCGTTCGGAGGGCCACTGGGAAAGTTGAGGAATAGGACTTGATCCCAGGGGTGTCAAGCATCAGATTTTACTGTTTTCCAAATCACATATTTCCCACCTCTAAGGCATCAGGCTTGAGACTGGTATTTCACTGGACTTTGCTTCTTGAGGACAGGGACCATCATTACTTCCCAAACACCTATAGCACTATTCAGCACATAGATAGTTGCTAAGCACACAACTCTGTGTGCCTTAAATGTTATGTTTGGATAAGCTCTTTTAAGTCTCATAAAATCAGTTAAGTAGGTCTTTCCCCTCAAGTTATGTAGAAAGGGGAAACATTCTGTAGTTTTGATCCAGTCAGTCTGACTCCAAACTCAACATGACTGACAAGGACTACTATCTCTAATTCACAGAACCTCTAGTGAAAGCTCAAGAGGAGAGAATACAGAACAAGAACGGCAGAAGGTCTATTGCAGCACCTATTAGATAAATAGAATGGTATGTACTAGCCAATAACAATGATAAAATCTTCATGTACACACCCTACCTGAAAGAGATATATTTTCAACACCACAGTTTGCATCACCCCACATCCTCTCAGACACATCCATGTAGCTGTCAAACATTAGGTTGGCCAAAAAGTTCGTTTGAGGTTTTCTATCTGATCTTACTGAAAAACCCCAAAGAAACTTTCTAGCTAACCCAATACATCAAACTCTGTTCATCTGCCTTCTCACCAAGAAGAAAAAAAAAAAGGCACATACCTAAGTCCCAGATTATTATTAATGATGTTATTTATCCAATCTGTGTGCTTTCAAAAATTTCACAGTAAGATTGACTTGAGTGTTTGATTTGTGTGGAGTCAGTTGGAAGTATCTTGTGGTTTCACAGGACAACAACAACAAAAGTTTTCTATAATTTTATAGTTAACCAAGTTAATTCTTCAAATATCGAATACCTGTCCATTTCTCCTATGCTCCATGCCCTCCCTTCCCTCCCAACCTCTGACAGCCATCAATCTATTCTGTTTTTATGAGTTCAGGTTTTTGAGATTCCACATGTGAGTGAAATCACACTGTATTTGTCTTTTTCTGACTGACTTGTTTCTCTATTGTTTCCTGACTGCAACATGTAACTCTCGGTTTCTAGATCTGTATCAGAGTTCAGGGCTAGGAGAATGGAGAAAGATGAAACCCACTTTTTTCCTCCCAATAGGGCTCTATCCTTTCATCCCAGAGGGAGAAGACCTGGCAGTGTTTCCCGTCTTTTTAAACGCCTAGAACTCAGTCACACGGCTGCCCCCAGGACTGGAAGACCATCAGACATACTGTTAACCAAGCATTTGGATGCCATTCTTTTTCCAGTACTGTAGTACAATTACAGATAACTTGGCAAATATGCTTCCATCCAGCAGCAGAGATTTGTTATTTAATCTGGTTTAAAACTTAAAATAACTCTAACTAGTAAGCTAAAACTTAAAATTATTGCAGTATCCAAGGTAGGGGATCTCAATCTTGGCCACACATCAGAATCACCTGTGGATTAAAAAAAAAGCAACCCAACAACAGTAATTCTGATTTAATTAGTCTGAAGTGGGACCTGGCCACTGAGAATTTGGAAAGTTCCCCCAGATCACACTAAGGTGTGGCTAAAATTGAGTTGCTTATTTAGGGAATGGAGTTCAAGTTGGTGATTTGATTTGATTTTCCAGTTAAATGAGGATTAAACCCTGTAACCCTCTGGTTCCTCTTTTTGTGGTCACCAGAATTAGAGAATTAAATGTAAAGTGCACTTGTTTCTCTACGTAGAATTTCTTAGATATAGCTGTATCTGTCTTATTGCTTGAGGTCTCCTGCAGTGAGTTAACATCATTGCATACTGAAAATGGTTTAAATTTGAACTATATGCTTTCAAATGTATTCCGGAAAAAGTTCATTTTTTTTTGGTCACTATTTTGTGCAATTTTCCTCTTTTTCATAAAAATAAAGTGTTAGGTGTCAGCTCCCACACATCTCCCCTCCCTATCAGTTCTTTAAAGTTTTAACTAATGGATTTTTAACTAACGATGTTCTTTTTGTGTTTCCCAATGCATAAGCAGGAATAAAGGGCATGTTATTGATGTAAAACATAAGTGGGACTTTGGCAACAATTGGGTTTTATTTTCAGGACCTATTAGAATCATAAATCCATGGAAACGGAGCAGTTGCCAACACATTTCCCTTTTGTAAAAAAGAACTGCTTCTGAGTAGAGTGGATTATGTCTTTCAGTTCCACATATTTGCTAAAAAGTGCACAAATATAAACATTAATTGGGCATTCCAAATTTCCAGTTACTGTGTAGTAGACATAAAATTGACCTTGTCCTAGTTTTACTTTCTTCGATGACATTCTTAAGAGCCACAGAAAAATCAGATCAATAAGATGGTGGCTCAGTTGGTAAAGAATCTGCCTGCAATGCAGGAGACCACCTGCCATTCAGGAGACCCAGATTCAAGCCTTGGGTCAGGAAGATCCCCTGGAGAAGGGAATGGCAACCCACTCCAGTATTCTTACCTGAGAAATCCCATGGATGGAAGACCCTGGTGGGCTACATTCCATGGGGTCACAAGAATTGGACATGACTTAGTGACCAAACCACCAGCACCACCAAACATAAAATTGACCTTGTCCTAATTATGCTTTGTTTGGTGACACTCTTAAGAGCCACAGAAAAATCAGATCAATAAGAAAAGTGTATCTGATTGCAGTATAAAATACCACTTTTAATGAAAGATCATATCAAAGATTAGTATCACTTAAAGCCTATGAGTCATACTTAACATTGCACTATCATAGAACAAAACTCCTCAAGCAACAGGTACCAGCACCAGGTTTTAGCAAGGATGGGAACAATGAATGTGTTTTTGATTTAACTTTTTGCTGAACTTTTGTTTTCAGGCTTTATGAAAGGTATTTCCTTTGCAAACTAGTGACTGGTTTTGACTTGTGATTTCCTTGATTGCTGAACAAGCTTATTAATAAATGAATCATTTTCTAACTATTTCTCCCATTCTACTTTTAAAAACTATAGAAATGTTAAGTCAGGACTTAACAATAATGTCTACTCTATATACCTACTCAGTTTTCCTCCTCATTTTTAGATGGAGAAAAGATTAACCAATAACCTAAACCCGTTATGTCACTTTGAATTTTCCAGAGATAGATAGAATTAGAAGGCCAAGACATGTATTGGGGGTGGGAAGCCTGTGAAAGACAAGGAGGGAGAGAACAGGATTAAGTCAGAAGCCTCAGGCCATAATACTGATCAAATCCTGATCTGAAGGGACAGATGGACAGGAGAAAGGTGTAGTAAAAAGATCTTTTGATGGAAGGTTCTGAGACTCTGGTAATCATACCCTTGTAAGGTGAAGAATACTACAGAGATCCTTCTGCAGTGATCATGGGGGCTAAGAAGTACTGAGAGGCGCCTCAGTGGATCACCTGGGCTCTACAGTGATCCCACACATCCCCGACGTAAGAGCAGCCTTACCTCTTCCTGCTCATGTGAGTTCCTCGCTCCTGCCAACATGGTGAGGAGGAGTTCCTCTTCTCACTGTTGGTCCTGGACACAGTGAGTCCAAAACATCCAGGAAACATCCATAGCTCAGTAGAACTCTTGCTCTATCCTCTGCCAAGAATGTGTCTCCTTTGCAGAGCCCAGAGCTGTAGGAACATAAAGCACAGATTGCCCCAGAGGAACACTTAGAATGATGGCAAGTGGGGCCATTCCTGCTTCTGCTCCAGAGTTCCCAGGCCTGTGTAGTTGTCGTCTTATAAGCACCATATAGAGATCTCTCACTTGGATTTATTCTGCATTTTGGAAGACAGCATCCCATTTTTGTAGATTACGGCCTCTGAGTTGGTGCTTCAGCTGCACCTTTAAAAAGCCAGTGCACAGCTGTGTCACATGGCTGCCTCTGGGGGAGCAGTGTGTAATGTGTCTTGTGGATCACATGACCTCCTTTGCTGTGAAGTGTGTTCCCTATTCAGATGCTATGTTGTGTAGTTTTCCATGACTATAAAGCAGGTGCTTCTTAGCTTCTGGACAGTGGTCCTGGCTGAGGCTCTTGGGCAGGAAAAGCAAGTCCATACTTGAAATAGGACTCTATATTATGAGGAGAAACACCTGGCCCTTCCAGAGTAATAGGAGCCCAATGTCATCAACTCATCAGTAGGTGACCTGCTGGTCTCTGGGAAACAGTGCCAGTTCAAGGGCTCAGCACTGGTTTCTGTTGCTGGCAGTCTACATTCAGAGGAATCAGTAGTTAGACTGGCTTTGGTAAGTGGAGGTTCACGCTCCTTGGCCCACATGTAGCCTCTCACTGTCACTGTGGCCACTACGTTCATGTACCCACCAGGCCAGCTCTAGAGTGTCTAGTGTTGCAAGCTCACTAATGTCAACTGGCTGAATCAGCTTGTCTTGTCGGTTGTTCAGTGGTTATTGTGGATGCCTTTTGATTGGGCTTCCTCTGTGGCTCAGATGGGAAAGAATCTGCCTGCCCTGCAATGCAGGAGACTTGGGTTCGATCTCTGGGTTGGGAAGATCCCCTGGAGAAGAGAACAGTTACCCACTTCAGTATTCTTGCCTGGAGAATACCATGGACAGAGGAGCCTGGTAGGCTACAGTCCACGGGGTTGCAAAGAGCTGGACACGACTAAGCGACTAACACTTTGTTGGGTAGTATCATGTGAAAATGGTCACCTGCTGTGTCCATTCCCATCTGCCTTTACCCTGGACTTTGTTTCCCACCGTCCTTTTCCTTCCAGGTGCTTGACTGGTTGGGGCATTGGCCAATGATAGCAATTTCTATATGCTCTCACCTTGGGCCATTTCTCCTTCCACATAACCTGGATGACTAGGTATACCCTTGCCCACTAGGAAGATTCCCCTCTCTACTGTCTCTCACCTGGATGAGGTTGTAATGCTACTATTCACTTTCACGTTGTACCCCCCAAACCTTGCCAATTCACCTGTAAACTCTGCTAGGGATTTTTCCTCCTCCATCAGCTATTTGTAAGGTACCCTGCTCTATGGCCACAGAAGAGAACTGAGGAAGGAGGGCTGATGCAGTCACATGGGTGATGCGGAGATCGAGGCTTCCTATTTGTACAGCCGACTCATGCCCTCTGGTCTTACTCGGTCTCAAGCCAGGACATTTCCATGTCCTAATGGATTGTTGCTGGGCCCTTTTCACTTTATGGAATGACAAGTGAGACAGAACCCACCTCCCAGTGGACGGCTGTGGAAGGACAGTCATTGGACACTATTCAAGTGCTGCCCTCTCAGTTCTCAGTAACACGCTAGGAGATGCATATAATTCCCCATTATAGATGATCCGGCCTTGCTCTAGAACCCCAAGGCTCTAAGCTGTGATCCTCCTTGGGCTTACCATGAACTCTGTGCTGCATCTTTTCTCACCACTGACACATCCCACATCACAGAGTCTACCAGATGTTCTGCTCTAAGTGAGGAGGCTGCTTTTGCTACATCTTGGCCCTACTGTATAGTCCTCCCTGCCCTGGGTTCCACTCAAAGCTGGCAGTCTGTCATGCCCTTCAGTGCATGGACCAAACAGAGCAGGATTCCTAGATGTGAAATACTTGGCCACCAGAACATGAAAACGCTCCCCAGGCATTGTACTCCCTTCTTTGTAATCCGAGATACAACCATGTGTCTTCACTTTGGAGGGATACCCTAACGTGTCCCTGACCCTAAAAATGTGCACCTCCTTTTTTCAGTCCTAGTCTTAGGATTCCTGTAAGCTTTACTGAAGTGGCCTGTCCTTGAAACTCTTCAGCATTTATTTCCCATCTTTTTGAACACACATTTCTTACCACGGTCTCAAACGTACTAGTTGTGTCTTTATTTCACAAATATAATGAATTGGTGTGCTGTTCTGTGGGATGTCCAGATGGCCCAGATCTCTTTGGACTATATTAAGACAGAAGGTGGGCGAGCTAACACAGCCCTGGTGCAAAACTGTAAATGAATACCGTTGTTCATTCCAAGGAATTTGAACTGTTTCTGATCCTATTTTCCATCTACTTTTTCTATCCTATTTTACCATCTGCTGCGGTAATCAGGCATTTCACCTCTGCTCTGCGACTGGAATAAAAAGTTAGTGTTTGCCTCCTTCTTCCGGGGTCCATGCTAGTGTTAAATCCCATGTTCCTAGAAAGTGAGTCTAAGTCAAGGTTTTCCGCTTGTTCTCTTTGGCCTTCCAGCCCCCTCACACCCCAGTCCCTCGGTGGGCCTCTCCCCTGACAGTGGATGCTGGCTAACTCCTGCTGGTCCTCTGGGGGGCAATTGCTCTCCTCCCTCAACAAGCTCAGCATGTCCTCTGTTGGGTTTAACCCAAGTGACTGGCCAGGCAGCCAGGAGAGGCAGTGGGGGCTGCTCCTGAAGGCAGGGGGTCGGGGAGCAGATATTGTCTTGTAGGAAGAGGCCTCTATGGTGTCTTCCTGCCCAAGCAGAGTCTGGATCTTAACTAGGCAGTGCAGGCTACCTCTGCAAGTTCACATGTTCAGGGCCATCAGCAGAGCCAAACCGGGGCCATCCATTCATGCACCTATTCCACAACTCATGGTCTCAGGTTGTCCCAGTCAGGTCTTTGGCTCCTGTTTAACAGGATGCCCTGGGTAAGCACTTGAAACATTCTGGAGATGAACATTTCCTGAAATCTTGGGCTTGCTTTTCACATCATCCTCTTCCCCTGCCAGAGACAGCAGCCTCTTTGCAAGTGACCAGAGATGGCTCTGCCTCCCCCATGAGCCTTTAACCATCTGATTCCAGTTCTCATTGTCACTCTGCAGGGAATCCTCCACATCCACTCTCCTTGTATACACCGAACCCCCGCCCCCGCCACCCCATAACTTTCAAGTCCCTGATCCACTGCACTGGCAAAGGCATTCCTCTCCACCAGATGACCCCATGCTCATCAGGAGAGACTGTTTTTTAGCAGATGAACAACCATCTGTGCCAAGGACTAGCTGTGCCCCACATACCACTTGGACTGGGACCCTCCTTGCCAGCCTGGGATGAGTGATCAGTCTCAAACCCCATCTTTTCATCAGCTTTCTGGAACCACTCCTGGTACCAGTGGCATTGTTTCAAGTTCTCTGGAAAACAAGAGCAGAGTTAGAAATGTAAGATTTATGCAAGGAATATTCCATAAAGCTAAAAAGAAGAAGCAGTGCGGTAAGAGGGAGAGCCTCAGACAAGGATGTGGGAAGGATCGTACAGGAAGAGCCCCCAAGAACAGCTTTGAGGATTCTTTGGCCTGGCTGGTGTGAAGACTGAGAGCCAAGACTGGCCATTAGAGAGGTGGATGGGAATGTCCTATTGTTGGCTTGGAGCAGCCCCAGAGCCTGTGCTCTTGGTCTGGACACTGGATGCTGGAGGTTTGAGAGCTTGGAAGCCTTCGGCTAATCCACCTCTCACCTCCTGAAGCAGGTGTCCTCTTGAAGAAAGACCTGAGCCGTATACTCCGCCTGTCACTGCTATATGACTGGTTTAGTGGCAAGGCCAGGAGAAGAACCAGAATGGTCACCAGGGTTTTAGAAGCCTAATCTTATGTCTTTTCCATATTTGGGGGGAGGGGACAAGATTAATTTCTGCCATATATTCTTCAATGCATTATC
This sequence comes from Neotragus pygmaeus, assembly GCA_006410875.1. NCBI lineage: Eukaryota > Metazoa > Chordata > Mammalia > Artiodactyla > Bovidae > Neotragus > Neotragus pygmaeus. The sequence continues at coordinate 494,819 of SJYV01031858.1, read as the reverse complement.
TAGTATTTAGCAACTCAAAGCAATAGGTCTTCAAAACATCTCAAAAAATAGCTCCTTGGACAGTAAATTATACTATACAATTAAAATATGACTTCACACTGAGTGTAGAAGTCAGGTTTTGGAAGCTACACAATCCATTGTTTGTTTTAAGACACCTTATTGCTGAGGTTGATTATGTGCAAAACAGGGTGCTCGTGGGGACTGTCCGCAAGACAGGGAGGTGAAAACAACAATCGAGAATTTTAAATTTGGTGGCCGAGTATCTTAAATACATTAACACCTGAGTTTTTATAACATCAAGATATCATTTCATAAGGATTAGCTATCTGACAGCAAGGAAACTGTCCTTCATTTGCTGTAGTATGTTTAGTGAAAGTGAAAGTTGCTCAATTATGTCCGACTCTTTGTGACCCCATGGACTGTAGCCCACCAGGCTCCTCTGTCCATGGAATTCTCCAGGCAAGAATATTGGAGCATGTTGCCATTCCCTTCTCCAGGGAATCATCCTGACCCAGGGATCAAACCTGGTTCTCCTACATTACTGACAGATTCCTTACCATCTGAGCTGCCAAGGAAGCCCACTGTATCTCTAGGACCTTATATATTGCCTGGCACATAATTAGTTGTCGATAAGATTAGTTAGATGGGTATCACTGTTAATCTATAGCTGCACAAGTATAAGGATCAAAGCTGTTTTATTTGCTGGCACACAGTGAGAACTTAAGTCAACAAACTCGGCAACTATATTCATTCAGTGGCTATTCTGTCCCAGGCACTGTCCTAGGCACTCAGGATACCTATTAGTTAACAAATCTAATAAACACCGAATAACCACAAGCAATAAATAAGGGCATGATAAGATGTGTTAGAAGTACTACAGTAAAAAGAACGGAGTTGAGTAAAGAGAGAACCAGACCAGGAGAATGGGTTCTAATATCAAATAGGGTAGTCAGTGTAGGTCTCACTAAGGAGAGGTTTGGAGAGTTTGGGAGTTTGCCAAGCATACATCTGGAAGAGGAGCCTTCCAGGCAGAGGAAAGAGCTGAAGCAAAGGACCGAGGGCAGAAGTCACCACCCTCATGACTGTCTTTGAGGAACAAGGGGAGGGGTGGGTGGCTGGAGTCAGCCAGGGAGAAAAGTAACAGGAAACACGTTCAGGAGGAGGGTGGGAGTGGTTTGCAGGTGGTGAAAGGGATTTTTAGGCCATTTTAAGGACCTTGGGTTTTACTCTTGAGTGAAAAAGAAGCGCCGTCTCAGGGTTCTGAGCAAAGGAGAAAAATGATCTGACATCCAAACAATAAACTTTTGCAGGATTAATGAATATATGAAGTAGATAGAATCATGCTATTTTATTGCCCATGAACTGGTTCTATAAAACTCATCATAATGATATATTATTTTTTTGCTGGTTTTTCCTGACACTCATTCTTTATCTCTAGGGAGCTGCTTGCCTTACGTAACTTGATCATTCCCACTTCCAGCAGCAGCAGGAGGAACTATCTGGCAACCACTTAATCATGACTAACTAGATACCATTTGATCATTTTGAGAGCATTTCTCACATATATTGTGTCACTCAAATCATCCAAACTGTATGTAGTATTACATTACAGATCTATCACAAATACAGAAACAAGCTCCAAGAGATGATGTATATATACTGCCCACAGTCACACATTTAATAAATGGCAGAGTATGGATTTTGTCTCCTCATCTAGTATTTGTAGAGCTACATTCCAGGTCCTCAAGATAGAAAATGTCTACATTACTCTAAGAGGGGAGATGTGTATAAGAGACAGCNAGAAACAAGCTCCAAGAGATGATGTATATATACTGCCCACAGTCACACATTTAATAAATGGCAGAGTATGGATTTTGTCTCCTCATCTAGTATTTGTAGAGCTACATTCCAGGTCCTCAAGATAGAAAATGTCTACATTACTCTAAGAGGGGTTTAGAGTTCAGGTGGGAGGCCAGGATGGGAATAAACAAAAATATGGTAAATATCAGAATAAAGAAGACGAGGCAAAGTACCAAAGTTTTGTAGTGTGTTCAGCAAAAAGGCCCATAAAGAGGACAATGGTCACAATGGTTGGTGGCCTTAGATACACTGAAATGGGGCGGGGGGGGGGATGGTGGTGTGCTTGAGTAGTGAGAATAGTGCTGGCAGATGCTTGGAGGTCCAGACAAGCACCGTGTCCCCTGGGAATGGTTGGAAGCTCCATTCTGAGTGGAAGGAAGTTGTAGGAAACAGGATTATAGCGAGTAGAAAAAAGCCACATGATATAGAATCTCAAGCCACAGACTAGACCATCTGTACTTTATCTACTGCAAGTTGCCAATGATTTATGAGTGGAGATGATGTTAACAAAGTTTTTGTTTAAAACCTCCTTGAACTTTTTAAAAGTTCAATATAACACGACTGTTTAGTGGGAGCTGACATGAGAGGCAGTGTCTCAGAATGAGTTCAACAATGAGATGAAGATTCAAGTGAAAAGCACTGATTGTGGGGGGTGATGCCAGGAAACACCAGTGTGGGACTAGCGGGGAGAGGTGGGAACCAGAGGCAGCCAGCAACTCTGTCAGGCAGTTGACCACTCTGGGTAACTGGAGATTAACCTTGTTGGGGGACTTTGGGGGCCAGTGTGGAACACAGAGAGCCAAGGTATCCCCCCAAGGGATGCAGGAGCCGGGGTGTTTATACGTGTGCTCCCAGCAGTCACTGATTGAGGCTGCTCCTGGGGGCGGGGATTCGAGGTTCCCCAGAACTCCCGGCCTGACACCCAGGCGCTATGATGGCATCTGGTAGCATCAGAGAAGCCCTCAGTCAGAAATGCACCTGCTGGCAGTGGGGGCTGGACAGTGTGCAAAATAGGTAAGGTGTGTGGTCCAGACAGGCTGGTGGCCGGATTTGCTACAGCCAGCAACAGTAGTAGATTGAGACCTCTAAGCCAGAGAGTCACATGGGTTCAGACCATTGTGCTAACAACAGGGAATCAAAAGAAGGGACAGCTTAAGAGCTTCTATAAAGGGAGAATTGCAAGCCTTGGTCTTATAGGGCTTTGCCTTGTAAGGTCACACATGCCTCAACCTATTTGGCGACTGGAGTCAACCTCTGAAAAAAGCCTAACTGGTCCCACGTGCATTCTTTTGAACACATTAGGAAAAATAAGTATCTATAAGATTAATCATTTAAAAACACCTATGAAAGGGAAAAGTGAAAGTCAGTCATGTCCGACTCTTTATAGTCCATGGAATTCTCCAGGCCAGAATACTGGAGTGGGTAGCCTTTCCCTTCTCCAGAGGATCTTCCCAACCCAGGGATAGAACCCAGGTCTCCCACATTGCAGGCAGATTCTTTACCAGCTGAACCACAAGGGAAGCCCCAAGAATACTGGAGTGGACACCAGTGGATCTTCCTGACCCAGGAATCAAACCAGGTTCCCCCGCATTACAGGTGGATTCTTTACCAACTGAGCTATCAGGGAAGCCCCAAAACACCTATAAATAACACTTATTAGGAAANGGGAAGCCCCAAGAATACTGGAGTGGACACCAGTGGATCTTCCTGACCCAGGAATCAAACCAGGTTCCCCCGCATTACAGGTGGATTCTTTACCAACTGAGCTATCAGGGAAGCCCCAAAACACCTATAAATAACACTTATTAGGAAAGGATCTGGGCAAAGATGTGGTAAAGTTTATATACTTGTGGGAGAGCAACACTTCCAAATTCCAGACATGCTCATTTTAGCCAATTCATCTTTTTCATGGGAACACAAGGAAAAGTAATGAAGAGATAATGTAAATCAAGAAACATTACCTATGAATAATGGAGATAAAAAATAAGGTAAATACATGGGCTTCCCTAGTGGTCTAGTGGTTAAGAATTGCCTGCCAATGTAGGGGACACATTCGATCCCTGCCCTAGGGAAATTCCACATGCTGCAGGGCAACTAAGCCCACGTGCCACAACTGCTAAAGCTTGTGCGCCTAGAGCCTGTGCTCTGCAACAAGAGAAGCCACCACAGTGAGAAGTCTATGCAACACAACGAAAACTAGCCCCCATTCACTGCAACTAGAGAAGGCCTGCGGGCAGCAGCAAGGACCCAGTGCAGTCAAAAGTAAACAAATAAATAAAAGAGAAGGTAAGTACAACCTAATCATTTGTTCACATATTTCTAGCAGGAGCTTTTGAGGAAACTCATCAAAGAGTGCAGATAGAAAATGGAAGCATGGGAGAATAATTTACAGAGGCATTCATTCCACTTCATTCTCATAGTTGTCACTAAAAAGATAAGAGGTATTACCTCCTTTTCTCACCCCTCTGCTCCTTGGCAAGACGGTCAGACTTGGAAAGGAAAAGAAAGAAAAGAATAGGAAAAGGAAAGGAAAGGGATATGCTCCTGGAAGAAAGGAGCTGAAATGTCCAGGAGGGAAAACAATGAGGTACCAGAAAAGCAAAATCAGGGGAATATGATGTGCAGTGCAGTGGAGGTGGGCTCAGGGGCTCCAGAGATGCAGGGGATTCACGGTGAAGAGGGACCTGCCTCAGAAGGTCATGAAACCTGGGAAATGGGCATTTCCTCGGCCACTGTCACAAACTAAAGATTAAAGTTCCCTTCCTCAGTTTTGTGGGTGGCTAACCCTGATTCTGGGAAAGATTGAGGGCAGGAGGAGAAGGGGGCAACAGAGGATCAGGTGGTTGAATGGCATCACCGATTCAATGGATGTAAGTTTGAGCAAACTCTGGGAGAAAGTGACAGACAGGGAAGCCAGGCACGCTGCAGTCCATGAGGTGGCAAAGAGTCAGACACGACTTAGCGACTGGACAACAACAATGTCCTATAGGACTCGATAGCATGTGTGAGGAAGGCAGAGGTTTCTAAGACCCAGCTGAAAACATTTACTACCTTTGATGGGTGGACATGCAGCCAAATCAAGAAGAAATGCTAATTCTTGCAGCAAGTTCATCCCTGCAGGAGAAGAACTATATAACCCTGACTTTTCTTTCTCTGTTTGCTTTGTTGAAACTATGTGTCCCGTACTAAGATTCACATGGGAGGCCAGTGAGTGACATTCTGCTGGGTGGATGGATGGAACCATCCTCTGTGTGACTTTTCCCAGACCTGGTTCCTTTGTGGAGGCCTCTCCATGCTGACATTAGTGGAAGAAGAATCGATCTTACCCCCTTCTTCTAAATTTTTCTCTTCTTTCCATCAAATTTGACAGAAAAAAGAATGGGTACATAAGCACAAGGGGATGGAGATCTTTGAAAGGTACGTATTTGAAAGGAAGGAGGAGAAAACAAGATTAAGGAAACTAAGGAGGAGGCTGGGATGTCTGGGATGGAGATTGATGGGAAAAGAAAGTGGAGAAAAAGGCAGAGCAGAAAGGTGGAAGGAGGAAGGCGAGGAGCTTAGTTACTTTGATCCCTTTGCCTTAAGAATGCCAAGGATGCTGATTATTCAGGGTTTCTTCCTGTGTCAGCAAGACAATCTGCAAAAATACATTTGAGACAAATTTATAGATATAGGGAACAAGTTAACTGTCTCCTTGTGATGTTAAATTTACTTAGTGACATGAACAACTCAAAGGCATATTTAAAATAAGATACAAATTTGGAAATACTGTTTGCTTCAATTCATATTTCATTTAATAAAGCCTTCATATTCATTTTTGATGACAGTATCCTTCTCATCAATAGAGGTACTTTTCAGTTCAGTTCAGTCAGTCAGTTGTGTCTAACTCTTTGTGACCTCATGGGCCGCAGCACATGAGGCCTCCCTGTCCAACACCAACTCCTGGAGTTTACTCAAACTCCTATCCATTGAGTCGATGATGCCATCCAACCATCTCATCCTCTGTCGGCAACTTCTGCCTTCAATCTTTCCCAGCATCAAGGTCTTTTCAAATGAGTCAGCTTTTTGCATCAGGTGGCCAAAGTATTGGNGAAACTCCAATACTTTGGCCACCTGATGCAAAAAGGTGACTCATTTGAAAAGACCCTGACGCTGGGAAAGATTGAGGGTAGGAGGAGAAGGGGACAACAGAGGATGAGATGGTTGGATGGCATCACTGACTCAATGGACATGGGTTTGGGTAAATTCCAGGAGTTGGTGATGGACAGGGAAGCCTGGTGTGCTGCAGTTCATGGGATCGCAAAGAGTTGGACATGACTAAGTGACTGAACTGAACCGAACTATGTTGGTCATAATGTTTCTTCCAAGGAGCAAGCATCTTGTAATTTCATGGCTGCAATCACCATCTGCAGTGATTTTGAAGCCCAGAAAAATAGCCACTGTTTCTACTGTTTCCTCATCTATTTGCCATGAAGTGATGGGACTGGGTGCCATGATCTTAGTTTTCTGAATGTTGAGCTTTAAGCCAACTTTTTCACTCTCCTCTTTCACATTCATCAAAAGGCTCTTTAGTTCTTCTTCACTTTCTGCCATAAAAGGGTGGTGTCATCTGCATATCTGAGGTTATTGATATTTCTCCTGGCAATCTTGATTCCAGCTTGCAATTCATCCACCCCAGCGTTTCTCATGAAGTACTTTTGGAGTCATCCAATACTGCTTTCAGCAAGGACTTACAACATTTACCACCCAGGAATAATGATTGAATAATATTTCTTTGCCCCCTTAAAAAAACTGATTATCTCAGGATCCTTCTACTNATTCATCCACCCCAGCGTTTCTCATGAAGTACTTTTGGAGTCATCCAATACTGCTTTCAGCAAGGACTTACAACATTTACCACCCAGGAATAATGATTGAATAATATTTCTTTGCCCCCTTAAAAAAACTGATTATCTCAGGATCCTTCTACTCATATTTAAAATCTATATTAATTTCAGCTAATGTATGGCTCATCTTCTCTAAGTGATATGATATTTATCAACACAAAGTAACTGAGAGAAAGTCTTATAAATTAGAGTCTATAAGGGCTGGCGGAGAAGGCAGTGGCACCCTACTCCAGTACTCTTGCCTAGAAAGTCCCATGGACAGAGGAACCTGGTAGGCTGCAGTCCATGGCGTCGCTAAGAGTCGGACACGACTGAGTGACTTCCCTTCCACTTTTCACTTTCATGCATTGGAGAAGGAAATGGAAACCCACTCCAGTGTTCTGCCTGGAGAATCCCAGGGACAGGGGAGCCTGGTGGGCTGCCGTCTATGGGGTCGCACAGAGTCGGACNCCCTTCCACTTTTCACTTTCATGCATTGGAGAAGGAAATGGAAACCCACTCCAGTGTTCTGCCTGGAGAATCCCAGGGACAGGGGAGCCTGGTGGGCTGCCGTCTATGGGGTCGCACAGAGTCGGACACGACTGAAGCGACTTAGCAGCATAAGGACTGTATTTAAAGATGATATGCTTTCATTTTTCTTTGAAGTAAAACAGGCAAATATGATACAGTTTTTCTAGAAGAGAGAATTTAATGGCTCACGGCCAAGTTGACTAGTTTTAGCTCAAGATATTCCAGAGGTTCCTTCAAACCTCTGCTGTCAGACCAGGCTTGAAACCACACATAGAGAACACCTTCAAGGAAGTATTTTAGCTTTCATTTGGTTCTGGACTATTGTAGCCAGGTCAGCCTTTTCAGGAACTATGCCACGAAAGAATGCCAGCCTCAGCAGTGGTAGTTCTCAACTGAGACTATTCTACCCCCTGGGAATCACCTGGCAATGCCTGGAGATACTCTGGGTTGTTGCTACTGGGTTGTATTTGTCAGAGTTCTCTAGAGAAAGAATCCATAGGGTCTGTTTATGTGTATACACACACAGAGAAATTTATTTTAGAGAATTAACTCACATGATTATGGAGGCTGGGAAGTCTGAAATCTGTAGTTCAAGGTGAAAGGCCATCAAGACGGAGACCCAGGGAACAGCTGGCATTGCAGTCCAAAGGCCATCTGCTGGCAGGATTCCCTGTTGCTTGTAGTAGGTGAGTCTTTTGTTATATTCACCAACCTGATAGGGGCAATCTGCTTTCCTCAAAGTCAACCAATTTACATGTTATCTCATCCATACCCAGAGCAAACCATAATTCAAAAAGATACATGCACCTCAATGTTCATAGCAGCACTATTTACAATAGCCAGGACATGGAAGCAACCTAAATGTCTATCAGTGGATGAATGGATAAGGAACATGTGGTACAAATGCACGATGGAATATTACTCAGCCATCAAAGAATGAAATAGTGCCACTTCCAGAGACCTGGATGGACCTAGAGACTGTCGTACAGAGTGAAATAAGTCAGAAAGAGAAAAACCAGTATCGTATAATATCGCTTAGATGTGGAATCTAGAAAAAATGGTGCAGATGAACTTATCTGCAAAGCAGAAATGGAGACACAGATGTACACAGCAAACTTATGGTTACCAAGCAGGGGGAAGGAAGGGGTGGGATGAATTGGGAGATTGGGATCGACATATATACACTTCTATGCATAAAACCAGTCACTAGTGAGAACCTGCTGTAGCGCACAGGAAACTCATCTCAGTGCTCTGTGGTGACCTAAATGGGAAGGAAATCCAAAAAGGAGGGGATATATGCATATGCATAACTGATTCACTTTGCTGTACAGCAGAAACTAACGCAACACTGAAAACCAACAATGCTCCATTAAAAATTGATTTAAAAAACCAATTAATTTAAAAAGAAAACATATACAAACTCCTATACATAAAATAGATAAGCAACAAGGATATATTATATAGCACAGGGAATTATAGTCATTTTCTTGTGATAACTTTTAATAGAGTATAATCTGTATTGACTCACTATGCTATATACCTGAAACTAGTATCTTAAATCAACTAGACTTCAAATATTACACTTATTTAATAGTACATTTTTATTAGTATATATAAATATTAAATATGTTTATATAACATAATAAAACAGAGAGGCTTCCCTGGTGGTCTAGTGGCTAACACTCTACGCTCCTGAGGCAGGGTGCCCATGTTCCATCCCTGGCAGGGTAACTAGGTCCCACATACCACAGCTAGAGTTTGAAGGCACAGCTAAAGATCCACGTGCTGCAACTAAGACCCGGCACAAGCAAACAAATAAATTAAAAAATATATATATATAAAATAAAAATGGGAAAAATAATAAATGTTATCTCATCCAAAGGACCCACACAGAAACAACCAGAATAACATCTGAGAGCAGAGCTGGGCACAGTGCCCCAGAGAGTGGCACAAAATTAACTACCACGGGGGTGGGGGTTATTGGCATCTAGAGAGTAGAGGTAAGGGGTGCTGCTACAGCCCTGTACCACACAGGACACACCCCCACAACAAAGGCTCATCGAGCCCCAACTGTCAATAATGCCGTGGCTGAGAAATGCTGTTCCCAGCTCCAGTCACAGACTTGTAATGTGACTATAACATCATTGAATGGAAGTGATGAGACTTTTCCTGTTTGTAGGGAGCTATTAGAATCATCTAGAAAGGAAGTAACTCATGGAGATACTTAATGAAGATCATACTTCCCTTCTCCTTCCACTGACTTGCTGGGAAAGACAGCTAACTCCACAGAGGCCTACCTGTAACAGGTCGGCTGGTGTGGGACTCTTGGGCAGACAGAAACTTAATTTCTTCATGCCGATGCCTCAGTCAATGTTTCAGCTGCAGAAATGTGCTGAGGAAAAGGGAAGAAAAGAGAGTTTGTGGTAGCTCCTCTGATCTAGATAAATGTGAGCTCAGGTGCTTCTGGAGTAAAACCAGCATTTGAATGCAACAGTCACTGGCCAGTGCAGCCACCAAAGCAGGACAAAGCCACCCAAACTGACAGTGAACTTGCTGAGAACAACAGAGCGAATGGCCCAGTGGTGCGAAGGCTGCATTCATTCATTCATTCTTCACTTGCTCAACAAATAATTTGCTCTAGGCTCTGAGTGAATGAGGCAGCCTCGTTTCTGTTCTCATGTTTTGCAGTCTCACAGAGAATGAAACTGGAGAAGGCAAGGGCACCCCACTCCACTACTCCTGCCTGGAAAATCCCATGGACGGAGGAGCCTGGTAGGTTGCAGTTCTTGGGGTTGCGAAGAGTCGCACACGACTGAGCGATTTCCCTTTCACTTTTCATTTTCATGCATTGGAGAAGGCAATGGCAACCCACTCCAGTGTCCTTGCCTGGAGAATCCCAGGGACAGGGGAGCCTGGTGGGCTGCCGTCTATGGGGTCACACAGAGTCGGACACGACTGAAGCGACTTAGCAGCAGCAGCAGGAGAATGAAACGCAGAAGCATATCATGAAGGAGAAGGAAGTTCTGGGTGGATTTACAACCTCATTTAGGGGTGACTTTTGCTCTGGTAGGAAAGAGTCCTTGATCTGGGGCCAAAGCTGGATTCAAATACTAATTTAGACCTCCTGGCTGGCAAGTCAGTTATCTTCATGGATCTTCTATAAAAGGGGGCAAAAATACTTGCCATCCCATCTGTCCTGGACTTAATGTGAGAAGCAAATACGGTAATGCATGATAATGCTTTGTCAGTTGTAAAGTCCTGAATCAGCGTTTTTCACCGCCCCACCGCCCCCCGCCCCGCGATTGTACATTAAAATCATCTGGTAGTTTTTTAAAACTACCAATTTTGTTGCTGTGCACTTGACACTATCTCACCATTGTTAATCTGGTATGCTGCTGCTGCTGCTAAGTCGCTTCAGTCGTGTCTGACTCTGTGTGACCCCATAGACAGANCATTAAAATCATCTGGTAGTTTTTTAAAACTACCAATTTTGTTGCTGTGCACTTGACACTATCTCACCATTGTTAATCTGGTATGCTGCTGCTGCTGCTAAGTCGCTTCAGTCGTGTCTGACTCTGTGTGACCCCATAGACAGACTCCCCTGTCCCTGGGATTCTCCAGGCAAGAACACTGGAGTGGGTTGCCATTTCCTGCTCCAATGCGTGAAAGTGAAAGTGAAGTTGCTCAGTCGTGTCCGACCCTTTGCGACCCCATGGACTGCAGCCTACCAGGCTTCTCTGCCCATGGGATTTTCTAGGCAAGAGTACTGGAGTTGGTTGCCATTGTCTTCTCCATAATCTGGTATAGTTCAATAAAAAAATTTTTAAAAACTGCTGATGCCTGACACCTTCCTCCCACTCCCACACCCCTACCCAGTAGCTCAGACTACTGGGGTCAGAATCTCTTGGAGGAAGAATCTAAAGCATTAGTATTTTTGAGCAGCTCTCAGGAGAAAANTTCTCTAAGGCCTAAAGTACTGTCTTTTTTTTTTTTAATTCACATTGTTTTCCTCATTTTCACATTGTCTCCTCCTTTAGGTTCAGAAAACTTGAATTATAAAAAAAATCCTCTCATATTTCTTTTTCAGTAAAAAACAGCATTTCTACTTATTTAATAGAATGGGAAAAGAGATTACAGACAGACTCTCCTTAATGTCTTTATAGCTCATTTATAAACAAATTCAGTGGATCAAACTAACCTTATATTTCACGTGGAATTTAAACAAGATGACATAAAACTGAGTGCCTGTGTTCCGTCACCCTTATCCTACCTATGCCAGCCTCTTTTTTGGTCTCAGGCACCTCTTTCTTTCTTCCCAACCCCTCCCTGGTAATGTTTGGCCTCATTTATGTGTAAAATCTATCTTACAGATGTTCTTTCCATTTTAACTGCTAAGTCCTTTAACATCTGCTCACTCTTGTGTATTACTTGGACAAGACCTCGCCACGCATCATCAACCACCTGCTCTAGAGCTGCCACAGAAGAACTGGATTTGAAAAATTTAAGTAGAAAATAAACTGCTCAATGATTAATGAAAGTCTCATAGCATTTCAGGAAATGGATGTCAGAATCACCCAAATGCCTGCAACCAAAGTTTATGGCAAGTGTGCTTGTGAACAGAAGTAACTAAACTCAATTTTTTATTAAAAATCTTTTGATTTAAACTGCATTTGATGGCTGGTAGTCAGAGACCTGATCTGAGAGGCTTCAGCAGATGAGGGGTACATTCTTGGACATAAAAAAAGATCCAGAGGTAGGCAGCCCAAGGCTAGTATGGCAACTCACCAACACCAGGAATACAGGCATCTCTTTCTTTTGCCTCCCTACCTGGGGTCACGGTTGCCCTCCCAAGGATGCTACCAATCCAAGATGGCTGCCAGAGGGTGACGGCTCTTTGTGTAGTTTAGCAAAGCCTGAATGAAGCGAACAGGTTACTGTAAGAGCCAGAATGAAGGGTTTTGCCTTTAAGAAGTGAGGAGCAGAGAGGAGTGAAGGAAATTTCCCTGAATAGGGCAGAATTTGTAAGTCAATGGAGATCACAAATGTTTGCTCACGTTTGTATACAGGTCTCTGGACTCGTGGCTCAGGTGGCAAAGAATCTGTCTGCCATACAGCAGACCTGGGTGTGATCCCTGAGTCGGGATGATGCCCGGGAGGTGGGCATGACAACCTACTCCAGTATTCTTTCTATGGATTCCATGGCGGGCTATACTCCATGGGGTCACAGAGAGTCAGACGTGACTAACTGAGAGACTAACACTTCCACTGGACTAACTGGAGGTCAAAACATTTTGTGTTTTAAAACTGTTGCTCAGAGAAGCTGTGAACCAGCCATCTGCCAGAGCACCTACATCACTTCACTAAGTAGCCAGTGCACACAGGCTTCCTCTTCTCAATTTTCTATCAAGCCCCAGTTTTAGGCATTAGACTAAAATCCGTATCACTGATAGAACCCATAACTCTCCCAGTGATATTTCTATTTAAACACTCATCAAAGGCATCCAAAGTTGATCACTGTAATTGTATTTTTTCCAATTTGGGATTAAAACAGTATATCATTTCTTTATTTTATATTTATTTGATTATTGGCAAGCTTGGATGTTTTTCATGTTTATTGGTCATTTTTGTTTCTGTTGAGAATTTTTGCTTGTATCTTTTTCACGTTCACACATTGGAGTGTTAAGAGGTTTTATTTTTAAATTACACAGTTTCCTTATACAGTCGGGTTATTAGCTCATTGTCTATATTTATTACAAACTAATCTTCCAGTTGGGCTTCCCTGGTGGCTCAGCGGTAAAGAATCTGCCTGCCAATGCAGGAGATACAAGTTCAATCCCTGGATAGGAAAGATCCTCTGGAGAAGGAAATGGCAACCCACTCCCGTCTTCTTGCCTAGAAAATTCCATAGACAGAGAAGCCCGGCAGACTACAGTCCATGGGGTCACAAAAGAGTCAGATACAACTTAGCGACTAAAACAACACACGACAATCTTCTAATTCCCTGCATCATTCCTCTGCTATATCTGCCCTATTATTTACTCCATCTATTATATTCTCTTTAAAATATCATAGTTTTCATCTGGTTCTTTTCTGATTTTTTGTTTCGTATATCTATCACCCCTTATCACAGGCATTTCTTGTGTTCATTTAAAATTCTTGTTCCAGCAATACTGCTTTGGATGGAGTCTGAAGTGCCTGTCTGCATGAGCTCAGATAACTTCGAAGAGAGGAAAGGACAAGCCCCATGCTGGAGCCTAGGCACCATAGAACCACAGTTGATCTCCGCCACCGGCTGCTATGAAAACACCTGTGGTCAGAAAGGCATCTTTAAAAACTGAGAGAAGCAGCATTTTGGGGAGGGCATCTCTTCACTACATTATGTTCCAAGCAGTGGCTTTGGGGTGGAGGCGGAGAAGGAGAGGAGTGAATCCTTCAAGACCGCCCTGACCTGTGGCTCCTTCCCTTCAACACCTTCCTCTGCAAGGCTTTGGGGCCTGCATCCATGTCACACTGACAGAGGAAATCTGAAGGGTCGGTCAGGGATTTCTCCAAGTTACTCAGGGGAGAGGAGGGGCAGGTTAAAAGGCTTTCCCCCAACTTCTCACTGTGGCCTCAGGCCACCCTCTGGCTGCAGCCACACCATTTTTCCCACAAATTCAGGCAAGCTTGAGACTTCCAGGGGCAGCTCACATTTTTTATCTCTAGTTTTACCACTAGGTTCTAGAACCCATGTTTCTTCTTGGTTACTTGGAGAGTCACTCCAGGGTGGACTCTGCAGGATGGAACCAGAAACCTGAGCGGTTGACCGTCGTATGGGTTTCCTAGGGCTGCTGTAACAAAGACCACAAACACGGTGGCTTAAGACAACAGAAACGTATTCTCTCACAGTCCTAGAGGCAGGAAACCAAGAATCAAGCTGTTGGCAAGATTGGTCCCTGCTGAAAGATCTGAGTGAGAACCCATTCACTGTCTCTCTCCTAGCTTCTGGTGACTCTGAGCCATTCTTGGCACACACTGGCTTGTAGCCCAGCAGGCTCCTCCATCCATGGGATTCTCCAGGCAAGAATACTGGAGTGGACTGCCATGTCCCACTCCAGGGCATCTTCCCAACCCAGGGATCAAAGCTGCATCTCTTACATGTCCTATGTATACTTCAATATTTTTTTTTCCATTTTAAAAAAGCCCCCTTTCCCAAATAAGGTTGCATTCATTGATGTCCAGGACCACCATTTAGCCCACTGTGGCCATCGTGGCAGGAGATATAACCTCCAAGGACAACTGGTTCAGCTACATCTATTTTTAGGAACGCATCCAAACAGGGCATTGGTGCTATTCTGGTATCACCTGTCCCTCTTATAAAACATGCCTTCTTTAGCCCAGAGGTCAAGTTCTTCCAGGATCCACCAAAAGGTCCCTCTTTCTTTCTCAAGTCTTTGGGAGGTCAGAAGGATTCTCGTTAAGGAGACACATCTCGGTCTGGCTTGGAGGAAAGCCATGCTTGTGTCCCAGGCCCTTTGATCTTCTCCAGTCTCTGACAATCTTAATAGAAACTTAAAAGACATGCCTGGAGAGGCCAGACTCTAAAAATCTATAAGCCATTAACCATAGCTATATTAACCAATAAGAATCCATTCCCCCCCATGCCTTCAAAGCATGCCAGGCTCTAGAAGGGGCTAGAAGAGCGACAATCTGCAGCCAGGCCCATCATCCGCGGAAGGGCTGGTGGGGAATAGCCTGCAGGTCACTCTTCATAAATTGTCCGACCCTCAGAAGACTCTCCAGCTTCACCTGAGGAGACTATTGAGCAGGAGTGGAAAAGGCCATTCCTTCATCCGGAGACAGAATGGAGGGCCGGGAAGGACTGAACAGGGAATCGGCAATGGCCAAGCCCCTGAAATCAGTGGGCTTTCAAAACCCTGAGTTTTGCTTTCCTAAATGACTCCTGGTTGCATGATGCCTATTGATGTTCCTGAGCTTCCGCGGCTGGTAACTGATGAGCCTTTTATCGCACTCCATGACTGAAGGGCACGCAACTGTGAGAGCAGCTCATTTCATTTTTTTCGATTTATACAAAAGATGTTGTGGCCCAAGCCCTCTAGGCACCCATCTCAATACATAAATATGCCAATTAAGCTAAATGGAAATCCTGCAGGTTAAAAGTGCCTCATAAAGGAAGGAGGCTTTTTCCAGAGCCAGAAAGTTGATCCATAGAGGAAATACCAGATCAACAAAAGTGGGTTTGTGCCAAACCCTCAAGATGAAAAAAAAAAGAATTCTGCAATCCAAAAATGAAGAAAAATCCTTTTCCCCCCTCAAAGCCAGTTAAGGGGGGAAATACCTTGAAGGTACCTTGAAGCTGTGAATTCAAGATTCTAAGCAACTGTTATTACTGAGTTTTTATTTATTGCATTTTCCTGGAGAGGGCTGGTAGTGTCAGGGGGCAGGTAACGGGGAGGAGACCAATGCTAGGACCAAACAGATACCAAGAATGCCTTAGGTATCCCTCCAAAATGTCATAGTGATGGGTATGGGCAAACCAGGGTCAGATATGTTGATGGTTTTGTTACCCAAAGAGTGGCTCACTGAACTGATCCCCAGCAGTACAAACAGCAGCGCCAACAGGGAGCTTGTGGTTTATTTGGGGGGGCCATGCTGTGCAGCATGTGGAATCTTAGTTTCCCGACCAAGGATCAAACACATGCCCTCTGTACTGTAAGCACATCTTAAATTAACCACTGGACCACCTGCAAAGTCCCTGGAAAATTTGCTAAAAGTAGAGACTCTAGGGCCCCACCCAGATTAATTTGGGCAGAAAGGATTTTTTTTTTTTACCTAATGCTTTTAGTAAAGATAAGCAGGGTTAAAAATACTGTGTAATCCTTGCAAGTTTTCTCCCACCAGTAGTACCAAAAAGACATAATGCCACAGACTAAACAATGTCAATATCATCCAACACATTTAATCAAACCGCAAGCCTCTCACTCTCTCAGTTGCTCTCTCAGCCCCCAATAAATACTCAGTGAGTATTCATCAATCTTACACTTGACAAAACCCACTGCGGTTGGATCACTGCCTCCTCTGATTTCTTTTCCTNATTTTTTTTTTTTACCTAATGCTTTTAGTAAAGATAAGCAGGGTTAAAAATACTGTGTAATCCTTGCAAGTTTTCTCCCACCAGTAGTACCAAAAAGACATAATGCCACAGACTAAACAATGTCAATATCATCCAACACATTTAATCAAACCGCAAGCCTCTCACTCTCTCAGTTGCTCTCTCAGCCCCCAATAAATACTCAGTGAGTATTCATCAATCTTACACTTGACAAAACCCACTGCGGTTGGATCACTGCCTCCTCTGATTTCTTTTCCTACCACGCTTCATAAAGAGGCCTCAGTACTACTTGTATTTTCTTAAGACCTTGCTGTGTTTCTCTGTCATCTGTCTGTATCCCCTACTGCTTCACAGAAACAAGTCTTGAAAACCCCCTGCATCTCTTTGCCAAATACAAGACAGTGATTCTTGAATGTCCATTAGGAGGCAGTACTCTCAGAAAATGCCTTCTATTTTTGACTTCCACCACAGTGCCTTTGATTGCTGTCTTATGCCCATGACTTCTCTCTCTCTCAGCTGCCCGCCTTTCCTCTGTTTATCTACTCCAGGACACAGATTTTTCAGTTTTCCACTGCAGAATGATAACAGCTACGAATTTTGAGCTGATGTGATATGGGGCAGGTACCATGTTGGACATTTAATTGACATTCTTACTTAAACCCACAATGTATCATTAAGTACTCATTCCCTTCTTAAAGTCAAGAAACTCAAGAATCAAAGGAGTTCAATCACAAGGTCTCAGAGCTGGCTGATAGGGAGTCACCTGCATCTAAAATACGGCCATCAGGAATCTGTCATCCTCTAGAGGCATTCAGAGTAATGGGTGTGGGAAGGGCTGACTGAGACTTCAGGAGACCAGGAGTCCTGTATGGACGGAGTGCTGAGCAGAGAAGGCTGCACGGCGCCCATGCCACAGGTGGAGTCCACAAGGAGTCACTATCGGAGTTGCCAAGCCAATGAATAAACCTGAGCAGACAGGGGGCTTCACCACTGCTAGCACTGAGACTGAGAAAAGGAAAAGTCAGTAGCATCAGCTGGGGAGAACCTCGGGGCCAGACACAAAGTCCTAACTGTATTATCCACAAGCCCTGTGGTCTAAACTGCCAATTTTCAAGCAGGGTTATCACTCTGGTTCAGTCCAGTGGGCAACACTGTGGGTCTTTTCCACACCCCATGCTGTCTACAGACAAAATAGGTAGAATCACGTTGACTCAAGGGCCCAGACTTTGGTTATTAGAGGGACATGGATGTCAAGCTTGACTCTATCCATGCTTGCTATGTGGCTTTGTGCAAGTACCATCTCCCTCTGGGCCTCAGTTTTTCCATCTGTAAATGGGGATAATAATGATGCCTACTCACTCAACTGACACACTGTCCAAAGAGATCATGCAAGCAGAGCTCTCAGGACAATAGAAAGTGAAAGTGAAGTTGTTCAGTCGTGTCCGACCCTTTGCGACCCCATGGGCTGTAGCCTACCAAGCTCCTCTGTCCATGGGATTTTCCAGGCAATAGTCCCGGAGTGGATTGCAATTTCCTTCTCCAGGGGATCTTCCCAACCCAGGGATCAAACCCAGGTCTTTCGCATTGTAGACAGACACTTTACCGTCTGAGCCACCAGGGAAGTAGGACAATAGAAAGCCTCCCTAAAATGATTGAGAGGTTGGAGGCTGGGGAGGGAGGAGAGGCTGATGAGGGGTAGGGGAGGAAGAGAACACACCTTGAACTGGGTAACTGAAGCATTTAACCGTAGTTTTCTCAAGAAAAGCATTTGTTGGGAAAATGTGTCCAGGTAATAGATTTTATCTTTACAGCACAGAAAGGCAAGATGAGGAAAATGAATGGAGACTGTGGGGAAGCAGATTTCAGCTCGTTACAAGTAATAGCTTTCTAACAATAAACATTGTCAAACCATTCTTGACAATGAAGGACTGAGTTTCCCAACACTGGGATTCAACAAGCCAAGATGGGCAGCTGTGAAAAGGCCTTCAGGGGAATGAGTGACTGAAAAGTTGTTTCACTCCTGCCCATTTTCCTAGCCTTTCTGTCTGAGAGACCCTCAAGGTTCAGGCGGAGAAGGCAATGGCACCCCACTCCAGCACTCTTGCCTGGAAAATCCCATGGGCAGAGGAGCCTGGTAGGCTGCAGTCCATGGGGTCACGAAGAGTCGGACAGGACTAAGCGACTTCACTTTCACTTTTCACTTTCATGCACTGGAGAAGGAAATGGCAACCCACTCCAGTGTTCTTGCCTGGAGAATCCCAGGGACGGGGAAGCCTGGTGGGCTGCCCTCTATGGGGTCGCACAGAGTTGGACACGATTGGAGCGACTTAGCAGCAGCAACAGCAGCAGCAAGGTTCAGGCATCTTCCTCCTCCTTCTCTTTACTTTCATTCACTCCTACCTACCACTCTGCCACTTCTCTCTGAGGTCTTGCTTCTGAACTCCAGACAAGGTGTCTCCTGTTACTAGCCTGCACTTGGACGACACCAATTCCCCAAGTCCCCAAGCGGAACTGGTCCTTCTCAATCAGTGAGCAAGGACTCAAAGGCATTTCACAGGCCTGTCACTTTCAAAGGACTTCCCTGCTGGGCTGCGAGGGAACAGCGAGAGGCAGTACTGTCAGTAGAGGGAGATGTCAGCTAAGAAAAGACTCTCAGAGGCCCTGTCAGTATGATTTTCAAGCCATTTTTTTTTTTCTTAACTCAAAAAAAGCTTTTAAAATTGGCTAGTTTTTGAACTCTGAAAAAAATGAATGTTGTTTTATAACTTCTGACATGGTATTTTCTATAGTTGGGAGGGTTCTCTCTGCTAGTTTGCTTTATGTGAGTGAAGCAATAATTGCATCTGGTTCTTAATGCAAACAAGCCTCACCATGACATATGCTTATTTAGGACTACCTTCCCCCTGCCACCCACGGCATAGAGATGCTACCCCATGGAGTCCAAGCCAGTGTGCCTAGTCCAAGCAAGGCACACGCCACAGGCCAGAGCTCCAGCAGGATGCTCACTTTGGTTATGAGTGTCCCTGCCTCTCACTGCCACAAGCAGCCCCTCAGAGAGCAATCCAGTCCAGCGTGTGTGTGTGTGTGTGTGTGTGTGTGTGTGTGTGTGTGTGTGTGTGTGTGCAGCCCGGCTCTTGGCTCTGTATTTCTCCATCCTTGTATTTCTCTGTTATGCTACACAACTATAGTTTCTACTACTATATCATATACAATTTATCCTTAGAAAATTTGTAAAAAGCCAGGTGGATGGATAGATAAGTGGATGGAGGAGTAGACAGATGAACAGGCAGGAAGACAGGCACTCTGTAACAGGCACCTGGGCAAAAGGCTACTGATAAATCCCTACTGCCTCCACGGATTCAGTTACAGTTCCCCCCTCTTCTCTTCTCCCTCTAATTCACCTGCTCTTTGCTCTCAGTCTCCTCTCACGCTCTCTGTGTCCCACCCCACCACTCTCCTCACCTCTGAGCCTCGACAGGGTCTGGGGTAACGAAGGCTCAGCATGATTCGAACTTCCCAGGAGAAAAGCCCCCTCCAGTGGTTCCAGAACTGCCAGGCCAGTGTTCATCTTCTTGGCAGCGTTCCCCTTCTTGTTCCATTCTCTCGTCCACCCTGGTCTTCATTTTGGAGTGCTCGCCCTCTACCTTGCATCTGGCCCATTTTCACCTGAGGGTTTGGGGACAACTGTAGTCAGACGGATGAGTTATAGGGGGAGGGGAATCTTGAGAACAGAACTGTTGGAGAAGAAAGAATTCTGAATGCTGGCTCCTGGTGAGAAGGATGCCCTGCTGGGAACTCCCACAGTCCTCGAATAAAGTAAGGATGCCTCAGATGCACCGAGTACTCAAGCTCATCACACCTTAGGGACCCGCAACCCTCATACCTTCCCATACACTGACCGCCCACCCCCAGGATCAGGGGATAATCAGTCTTTTCAACAGTTCAGCTCCCATTAGGACAGTGGCTTCATACAAGGGGAGTTCATGGGAAACAAAGCCCACTGAATGCGTTCAGCAGTGGAGCCTCATCACGCTCTAAGAAAGAGACTTTTCATTTGGTAAACATGTATTGAACACCTACTGTATGCAAAGGAACCCAGTAGGCCAATGGAGAGAGGGTAGGGTGTAGAAACACAAAAATGTGTTCAACTCAGCTCTCCAGGACGCTGGGGGAAAGGACCACAAAGAAAATATTTATTCACGATTGGCCCACCAAAGTGACCAGATGTGGCTAATCACGCTTTTGCTCAGCATTCATCAAGCTGAATTCTCTCACAATTTATATGGACAGAATGTGCATTTCAGCCTCTCAGACATCGGTAATTATGAGCACCAACCCTCTAGGACATGCAGTTATCATCAATTAAGTCCAGTTCTGAGTCATCGACAGCTAGGAAAATACTGATTCCCAAACCACTGGAAGAGAGAACAGGTTGGTAAAGACTTTACGGGGAACAAGGACAGAAGCTGAAAACTGAGAGTATCAGTGGAGATGAGATTCAGGCAAATGCTTCCAAGAATGGGTCTGTAAGAGAAGCTAGACTGGGAAGCCTAAAATATACTACTGTTTTCTTTTGGGTTCATCTGTAGCTGTGTTATTTTAATACAAAGTTACATATTATGCGGGCTTCCCCAGGTGTTGTCAGTGGTAAAGAATCCACCTGTAAATTCAAGAGACACTGGTTCGATCCCTGAGTCCAGAAGACCCCCTGGAGAAGGGGATAGCTACCCATTCCAGTACTCTTGCTTGGAAAATTCAAAGGACAGAGGAGCCTGGTGGGCTACATACCACAGGGTCGCAGGGTCAGACATGGCTGAGTGACTGAGCACATGCAGATTATGCATGCGACAAATGCAAGAACAAGAATCTACTCTGGCCGAACAGCTGTCCAACAGCCCTCCATTCTGACACTTCGTTACAGGAGCTCAGTTTGGCTTGACCGTCCTCCCACGATGCCTATCTTAAACTGGCAGTGTTTTCATCCCAGCCTCTCTGGGTTTTGGTGCTGGTAATGCTCATTCTTTTGTGCTTAGCTCTGTGGTCTGCTTTTGAGATTCCCTTTTGTAGGAACCTGGCTATTTTCTCCTTGTTTCTGAGCTCAGGAGGAAAATACTTCGGTTTTTTTTTCTCCCCTTAGAGCCACCATCACTTAACATACATAACAGTGTACATAAAAGTGTTTCATCCCCAGTAAAGCGATGGACAACGTCGATAGATGTGATTGGAAGTAGCTGCTCTACATGTCTCAGGTTGATTTTCAATCACAATTCCTGTTACGAGATTAAATCTGAGATAAACTGCCCTCCTTGCTTCTGCGGTGACAGAGCCATCCAGGCACAATGCTATTGTGACAGCTGGGAATCATCTGAAAATGAGCTCCGCCTGGAATGTCAGATGGTAATGTAAAAAACACTGGGTTCTGTTTTTGTTTTTTAATATTAGGTTTGATTCACATTCAAGAGGCACACACCCCCTGCCTGGAGAGGGGCTCAGATATGCAGCTGGTGGTGGGACATCAAACCGGAAGCCCAGGGACCTGGTCACGCAATAAACCTTAATGGAGTCATTGAAGGGATGGCCAGCCAAGAGGGAGGCATTTGCGATTCCAGGCCAGTCTTGACGGGGAACAGCTGGTGATCGTCATAGCTGACTGACTTCAGAGGGAGCTGGCCAAGGACCCCCTTGGATGTGCTGGTAGGAGGGTGAAGCCTTCATAGAAGTGCTGGAAGGGATCGGTGATGGCACGGTTCCATGACAGTCCTGGGAACTTGGACGAGATTCTTAGGCACAAATGTCATATTTCCTATCTTTGCTCTCTCAGGCACCTTTCACTTCCTCATGGGTCCACCCGATTCAATGGATGCTCCCAGACACAGGAGATCTCAATTTAGACTCCGTTTATTATGCATACTGCTTCATACAAAACTGCTATCCTAAAAAATGTTTATCACAAATTTCGTGGCCGTTTTGTAGTTGTGAAGTTGCAAAAATCCACTTTTCTCCCTGTGGCCACACTCCTGGCTTTGTAGATGAATAATCCTATTTTTGCTAAAGTACCACATGTGCCAAAAGGTGAGGGAGGAAGAATGGGTGCTCCTGGCTCCCTGTCTACAGGATCAAGTCCAAAGTCACCACAGCACACATTTGGGGAGGAGCCACTGAACACTTGCAGAGAGCAATTAACCTCTTCGTTGTCTAATTTCTTCCCCATCCTCGTAGATAAGTTCATGTATTCAACCAGCTTTTGTAGAACAGCATGACTTAAAATGGCACCTCTATCCTCCATAGACAGAATTCACATTTGAGCAAGGCCCTACACCTTACTTCGACGGCCAGGGTGTAGGGTTAAGCGCAGTCACACAGGTTCCTGTGGTGAGTGTCTGTGGTTTAATGCTCCGGAATCACTGCCCTGAGATCTTTAATATTTTTATCTCTGAATCTGTGTCTTGTTAGTGCAGTGTGCTGGGACTTCAGTGACGCACTTGAGGCTGGGGGACAGTTCACGGGGACAGGATTCTGCCTTCCCTCCACCTCTCTAGGATACAGCCACGAAGCCCCAGGTTCTGCCGGGCCTCTCCCTCATTGTCCCTGCCCCTAGGACTACAGTAGCAACAGGTGGGGGTGGCCTGAGTTCTGTTACACTCTGTACCCATGGGGGTTCCTGGCAAGCCACAGGCAGAACTGGAATCAGGCAAGTGTCCAGCTGTTTCTTGGGTGGGGAAGAGCTATGCTACTTCCTCCGCAGGGACTGAGGTCGGTGACAAATCCAAGGGGTCCTCTCACCCATTCTCCATCTCAGCACTGGGAAGCTGCAGACTTGGGAGTCACCTGTCCACCACGGTTTGGAACAAGAGGCTCACGAAAGAGGAGACTGACTCATTTACCCAGCCTGGGTCTCTGCATCTTCTTTCTGCACTGGGTGGTACAAATTATGTAGCCTGCTCTGACTGGCTCTCTGACGTGTTTCTTTAAATGTAGTGGAAAAGTCAAGTCATAATAAAATGTGATGTTAATATTACTTCCAAGGGTGCTGAGTGCAAGACACTAAGTTTGGGCTTCTGCACTGACCTATGTTAATGTGTGATTTCATGCTATTTTGCATGGCAAGGGAAGTTCGCCAGAATTTGATTGCTAGATCAATGTGAAAATGCATTATCTGTCTGCCTTGAGCATGGCCAACTGTTGACCTCTCCAATTAAGTAGACTTGAGACTGAAAATTCAGTTACAATGAACAAACGTTTCTTGAACACTTTCTATGAGCCAGGCCCTATGCTAGGCCCTGTGGGGAATATGCAAATTTGTGAGATCTGTTCCTGTCTTTGGAGTGCTTGCAAGCAAGTGGGAAGAGGGAAAGATACGTATGTGGATGACTACGTTGCAATACACCATGTTACCTTGTAAGTGCACAGGGAATGGGATTAGTAGAGCAGCTGGGCTATTTCTAGGCAGCCCCTCATAAGCAGATGACAGTGGCTCCTTGCTGCACGTCCATTATACTTCTTGGGAAACAGAACCCTTTTTTTTTTTTTTTTTACAGAGTCTATCTCTTGGGAAAGATGAGTCTATCTACAGCTCAATGTTAAATGTGACCAGCTCAGCTCCTCTGCAGTGATCCCATGTCTACTGGCAGTGAGCAGGTTAGAGGTGAGCATGTGACTCAGGCCTGGCCATTGAAACAGGAAGACAAGTCTGTGGGCTGCTTCTGGAAAGGTTTTCTTACAGTGCAGAGAGCTTTGTGGTTCTGCACGGACTCTGGAGTGGATTGAACTCTGGAGTAGACTGCCTGGTTGATGATCCTGGCACTATCACTCACGAGCTGTGTCATTTGGAAAGTTACTTAACCATTCTGCCTCCATTTCCTCATCCGTTCAACAGGGTTAATAATAATACAAACCCAATAGGAGTGCTGTTAAGGATCAAAATTAATGTTTGTAAAGTGCCTAGAACATAGTAAGTGCTACATAAATGTTAATTACCATTATCACCAAGAGGAGACTCCAGAGGTGACAGCCTCTTAAGACTCCGGACACCGGTGTGTGTAGATGTGGCTCCTGTTACTTCCACGGTCACCCTGTGCCTCTAATGGGAGTCTGACCTATGAGGGGGGATGGCAGAGCCAAAGGAGGGAAGAACCTCAGTCCTTGAGGAGATCTCTGAGCTACTCAGTCCCCAATCCTGGAGACCATCTACCTCAGGACTTCTTGTTCTGTGATATGATAAAGTTACTGGTTACCTTCAGTCAGGGTCTTGTGTTACTGGCAGTCAGATGCACAATTTAACCTCTACACCAACTGCTGGTATACATCCTGGAGCTCCTTAGCCTGTGCAACATCCAAGTCCTGCAGTTGTCTAGCTAGATGTGGGCTACCTCAGAGCAGCTCCTGACATCAGCCCCTGCTGACTCTCGAGGGCTCTGGACTTGTCTTTTTTTTTTTATGTTCCAAATGTGATGCAAAACCAAAGATTCAACTACTGCACAGGGACCAATACGTTACCAGGTCATGAAAAAGTGGTGTGGGACATGCAGCAGGTGACAGACAACCGGAGGGTCAGGTCATCTCCTTTGTAACATGACACTGAATTGCCACTGAGGAACACATTGAAAATAACACTGCAGAACTGAACTGAAATGAGACACGAACATGACAACTTCCAGGCATGCCTTCAAGCACCTCCCTGAGGATGGGCTTGGTGTCTAGGCTTCAGAGTGGGGAAGATTACAAATCTTTGGAAGAATAAAAAGTTCACCCTTTTGAAATTTCACAGAAGAATTTAAAAGCGAGAACATACTGGGTTCATTTCTCTTCACCTTCAGGGACAAAGATGATGCTTTATTCAAAACTCCATTAAGCTTCAAGTTCAAATCTCAGCCCGATCTTGTGCCCACCTGCACTGAAGTTCTTTCCATCCATGAGAGCTGACAGGATCAGTTTCACTCTTGGTTGAAGGGTCTGAGTATAGCCTAGTCCAATCAGGCTGGCATTATTTACTTTAGCAGAGAGAGAAGTTCTATAATCCAACTTGTACTTAGCAGCAATGCCGATATAGGTGTTCCTGCCAGCTATCTACACAAGGTTTATTGATGTTCTGATCTTCTCATTCACCTTCTGGTAGATCAACTCTTCAAATTCAGTGCCATAGTTCATGTAAGGCTGCAGCTAGAAGGCTAAAGCCTTGTAACACAGAGTGAAATTACTGTGTGACAGTTTGGATTTGGCTGTGTCAAAACTCACGTGATAGCCAGCAAGCCAACCTTCAAAGATCAACACAGCTCAGTCATAGATAACTGGTCCAGAAATATCTATATCAACATTATTGCCAAGATGGAAACAAGCCTAGGAGACCTTCAATTTCCTACTCGTCTTTCCTATGTTTGATACAAACAACCTTTTTTCCAACTTGTTCTCCAAAGAGATTTTTGTCCAGAGTACTGTCTGTGTTTTCACTCTTGGGTGAAGGTCAGTCCACAATTACAGATCATGTATTTGGTCTCTAGGTTGCCTGATGCGCTCCCTGAATCAGTATAAGTAAGAAAGGCCAGAATTAGGAAATTCCACTCCAGTGCATGACCTCATTCTCAGATCTTTTTCGGTCACGCCAAATCCATATCCCCTGTTGAAGGCATTGTTGGTAGTCTTTAATGGGTCATAGTAAGTTGGTGTGTTATACATATCTCCTACCAAAGGGCCTGTCCGCTCCACCAGGGCACTGCTGAAGGTCTTCTTCAGACCACTGATCTGACCTTGTCTTAATTATAATGTGATGGCTTCATGAAGTATTGAGGCTTCCAAGGTTTCCCTAAATTCATTTTCTCTTGATATTCAGAGGAGACATGCTTTGAGGTCACTTTCAAACTTGCAAATACTATGGTAATGTAATTTCCCCATAAAACACAGTAAATTAGTGCTTACTAAGTAATTCCCTTTGCTTCTTAAGAATTCCATAGATACAGGACTGAGATAAGAAAATGTTATTAAATTCCTCCATTAAAATAAGCTCTACCCTACATCATTTGTTTAGTGACATTAAGAGCTTACATTTCGAAAAATAAGGTGAAAGTGTTGAAAGTGCTAGTTGCTCAGTAGTGTCCAACCCTTCGCAACCTGATGGACTATATAGCCCACCAGGCTCCTCTGTCCATGAGATTTCCCAAGCAAGAATACTAGAGTGAGCTGCCATTTCCTTCTCCAGGGGATCTTCTCAACTGAGGGATCGAAGCTGGGTCTCCTGCATTACAAGCATACTCTTTACCATCTGAGCCACCAGGGAAGTCCCCAAATAAGGTGAAGACAACGACAATTTTTAAGCAATACCTCCAGAGAGTTACTAATTACATGGAGGTTCATCCTTTGAGATGCACAAAAAGACACTCCCCTGATACTGACGTTGTAGCAGATATCAGTATCAATTTTGTGCTCCAGCAAAATTATAAATCCATAATACTACAAATCTTTAAGACTATTCAAAGATTGGGAAATAATATCAATGTTTAGAATCATTAAAAGTGATTGGATTTCATCTCCTGTGCTCACTTCTACAGGCTCATAATGGCTTCCAAGGTGTCAGGCTAAGAAGAACTGTGAGGTCATATCTCGGTTCAGTGGGAAAGAGTGTGGGGATTGATTACAAATGTCTGTCTTGGGTTTGGGTGGAGGCAGCAGCATCAGCCATATTATTTCTATAATCCAGGTTACAATTTCTTGAAAAGCAATTAGAACATTATCAGGCTTCATAAATTGTACAGTGTTTTCTTACGTCAGTCTCCCAAGGCAATAAAAATAAAAACAAAAATAAACAAATGGGCAAACTTACAAGTTTTGCACAGCAAAGGAGACTATGAACAAAATGAAAAAACAACCTACATACTGGGAGAAAACATTTGCAAATTATGTGACTGACAAGGGCTTAGTTTCCAAAATATACAAACACCTCATATAATGCAACAACAACAAAACACAACCGAATCGAAAAATGGGCAGAAGACCTAAATAGACATTTCTCCAAAGAAGACATACATACGGCAAACAGGCATATGAAAAGATGCTTGACATCACTAATTGTTAGAGAAATGCAAATCAAAATTATTAATACAGTGAGATACCATTTCACACCAGTCAGAATGTCCAACATTAAAAAGTCTACAAATGTGTATGGAAATAAAAAAAAAACCTCGAATAGCCAAAGCAATCTTAAGAAAGAAGAATGGAACTGGAGGAATCAACGTGCCTGACTTCAGGCTCTACTACAAAGCAACAGTCATCAAGACAGTATGGTACTGGCACAAAGTCAGAAATTTAATCAATGGAACAAAATAGAAAGCCCAGAGATAAATCCACACACCTATGGACACCTAATCTTTGACAAAGGAGGCAAAAATATACAATGGAGAAAAGATAATCTCTTTAAACAAGTGGTGCTGGAAAAACTGGTCAACCACTTGTAAAAGAATGAAACTAGAACACTTTCTGACACCATACACAAAAATAAACTCAAAATGTGAAACTAGAACACTTTCTGACACCATACACAAAAATAAACTCAAAATGGATTAAAGATCTAAATGTAAGACCAGAAATTATAAAACTCCTAGAGGAAAACATAGGCAAAACACTCTCTGGCATAAATCATAGCAGGATCGCTATGACCCACCTCCCAGAGTAATGGAAATAAAAGGAAAAATAAACAAATGGGACCTAATTAAACTTAAAAGCTTTTGCACAACGAAGTAAACCATAAGTAAGGTGAAAAGATAGCCTTCAGAATGGGACAAAATAATAGCAAATGAAGCAACTGAGAAAGAATTAATCTCAAAAATATACAAGCAACTCCTGCAGTTCAATTCTAGAAAAATAAGCGACCCAATCAAAAAATGGGCCAAAGAACTAAACAAACATTTCTCCAAAGAAGACATACAGATGGCTAAAAAATACCTGAAAAGATGCTCAACATCACTCATTATCAGAGAAATGCAAATCAAAACGACAATGGGGTATCATCTTACACCGGTCAGAGTCAAGATTCTACAAACAATAAATGCTAGAGAGGGTGTGGAGAAAAAGGAACCCTCTTACACTGTTGGTGGGAATGCAAACTAGTACAGCCACTATGGAGAACAGTGTGGAGATTCCTTAAAAAAACTGGAAATAGAACTGCCATATGACCCAGCAATCCCAGTACTGGGCATACACACCAAGGAAACCAGAATAGAAAGAGACACATGTACCCCAGTGTTCATTGCAGCACTGTTTATAATAGCCAGGACATGGAAGCAAACTAGCTGTCCATCAGCAGATGAATGGATAAGAAAGCTATGGTACATATACACAATGGAATATTACTCAGCCATTAAAAATAATGCATTTGAATCTGTTCTAATGAGGTGGATGAAACTCTTCGCTCTGTATAGAGCAAAGTAAGTCAGAAAGAAAAACACCAATACAGTATATTAACGCATACATATGGAATTTAGAAAGATGGTAATGATGACTCTATATGCTAGACAGCAAAAGAGACACAGATGTAAAGAACAGGCTTTTGGACTCCGTGGGAGAAGGCGAGGGTGGGATGATTTGAGAGACAGTATTGAAACATGTATATTATCATATGTGAAATAGATCGCTAGTCCAGGTTCAGTGCATGAGACTGGGTGCTCAGGGCTGGTGCACTGGGATGACCCTGAGGGATGAGACAGGGAGGGAGGTGGGAGAAAGGGTCAGGATGGGGAACACATGTGCACCCATGGCTGATTCATGTTACTGTATAGCAAAAACCACAATATTGTAAAGTAATTAGCCTCCAACTAAAAAAAAAAAGTCTACAAGTGACAAATGCTAGAGAGGGTGTGGAGAAAAGATAACCTTCCTACACTGTTGGTCGGACCAGAAGTTGGTGCAGCCACTGTGGAAAACAGTATGAAGATTTCTCAGAAAACTAAAAAGAGAATTGCCTTATGACCCAGCAATTCCACTCCTGGACATATATCCAGATAAAACTATAAGTCAAAAAGACACATGCACCCTTATGCTCACAACAGCACTATTTACAGCAGTGAAGACATGGAAGCAATCTAAATGTCCACCAACAGATGAATGGATAAAGAAGATGTGGTACATATATACAATGGAATACTACTCAGCCATTAGAAAAGAACAAAGTAACGCCATTTGCAGCAAACTGAATGCAATTAGAGATAATCACACTAAGTAAAAAGGAGAAAAACTATATGATATCACTAACATGTGCAATCTACAGTGTGACACAAATAAACCTATCTTTAAAAAAGAAACATAATCACAAACAGAGAGAACAGACTGGTAGCTGCCAAGCAGAAGAGAGAGACAGGGAGGTTGGTATTAGCAGATATAAGCTTTTATATAGAGAATGGATAAACAACAAGGTCCTACTGTACAGTACAGAGACCTATATTCAATATCCTATGATAAGCCATAAACACTTTAAAATTATATTGTATAACTGAATCACTTTGCTATACAGCAGAAATTAACATAGCATTGTAAATCAACTATACTTCAATAAAATATTGATAAAAAAAGAACATTGTACTTTGAGAGAGGCGTGCTGGTGAGGGTATGGCAGGCAGGGAAGCCATGCAGTGATGTGAGACTGTTGGAATGAATTCAAGGGGAAGGCTATTTCAAACTGAGTTGCCAGAAAGAGTGGAAGCACCAGAGTGGAAAGCTGACGGCAGTGGGTGACCGACTGACTGATGAGAATATGGAGCTGCTCTTTATCCCAGCTTCCCCCACAGAGCAAGCAGGGTACCTGTTGGGCTTCATTAGATGGTATGCTGACATGACTGACACCCATTTCTATAAGGGTTGTTCAGGTCCAGGGAAAACCTGCTCTCTGGAAAGATCACCTTTCAT
The DNA here is from genome assembly GCA_006410875.1 of Neotragus pygmaeus. Taxonomy (NCBI): domain Eukaryota; kingdom Metazoa; phylum Chordata; class Mammalia; order Artiodactyla; family Bovidae; genus Neotragus; species Neotragus pygmaeus. Next base: position 464,564 of record SJYV01031858.1, on the reverse strand, counting down.
CGCCACTGGAAGCATGACATAGAACAGATGTCTTCAGGAAAGGAGAGGCCTCACTGGCCTCTCACACTGTACATTGTTTATTGTAAACCCAGGAGGAATGACGCAGGTTCCATCCTTATTCTCTGAACTACACACCGAGTCATCAAGTGTGGCCAACAAAGAACAATCCTGATGTAGTATTTATTATTCTTTTACCTGGATAAGGCAAAAATTCTTTAACACATTGCTGAGCTAGGCACTAGCTGTTGATTTACTGAAAATATTTGCAAGAACAGATTAAAACGGAAAATAGAGGATCACCCCTCACATGCTCTTATGTCACGTCGTATATAAGCATACATTATAAACGTGAGGTAGCATTTCCTTCAATTTCTTTTTTAAACACTTCAAAAATCACAGCAATGCTATTGGCTCTACTTTAAAATAAAGAAAGAAACCAGAAAAGAAAATCATTTTTCAGCTACATGCAGAAAACTGTAATGGGCCAGTCCAGGTAAAGAAGTACCAAGAAATAGATTTGTCTGTAAAATTACGAGGCACATTTTAAAGCTAAGAAGGGAGAATTTAAATAAATCTAACATCCTTGTAAAATTTAGAATGCATGTCCAGAACAGGAAGGATTACCTTGCATGTCAGGGGACTTCTCAGGCCTTCACTTACTTTCGGCTTGGCTTGTCACTGTCTTCTAAGCAAACCTAAAACACAGAAGGTGATACTGAGTAAGTTCCACCAGGTACGAAGCTACAGGCAAGCTGATTGTTCACATCCCTCCCCAGCCCCTCCTACTTCCTTCTTTCCACTCCATGCCCTTCTCTGGAGTTTTTATGGGCAGCCTCAGATCTATATTTATCCACTATATTTAGTGAGTTTGATTATGCATAGCCTAAATTCAGATCTGAGATGACGATCCAGATTTTCGTTCACTAAAAGAACTTTTTTTTTAAATAGGTTTATAGCAAAGACTAAGCACTGACTTATTTCTCTCATTTCTTGCTTTTCAACAGGCTCATTTTGGCTCAGGACTTTGCCCTTCCTGTTCTCTTCTAGAAAGCTCTGTGTGCACACCTGCCCAGGCCACTTCCTTCTGGATATTTACCTGGCCCCTCTCCTGCTACCTCTTTGAAGAGGCCTTGAAGATCACTCCACATAAATGATACCCACCCCCAGTCCTTGGCCTCGCTGCAGTCCAATAGGCCACCCTGTCCATCTGTTTACTACTATCTCTTTTTCATTCTTCTAAGTTTTGTATATTTGAAATATTTTTATAGATATAGTAAAGTTCACCCTTTTTAGTGTCCAGTTCTGTAAGTTCTGACAAACACATAAAGACACACTGTCACAACTGCAGTCAAGATTTAGAAAAATTCCATCACCCTGCACAACATTCCTTTGCCCCCTTTATAGTGAAGCCTCTCCCAGCCACAGTTCTCATCTGTTTCCTGTATCTATACTGTTTCCTTTGTCAGAATGTCACAGAAATGGGGTCACAGAGTACGTAACCTTTTGAGTCTGGCTTTTTCACTTAGCATAAAGTATTTGAGACTTAACTGTATTATTACATCTGTCAGTACTCGTTTCTTTTGATTGCTGAAAATGACTCCATTGTATGGACGTTATTCATTCTCCATCTGAAAAACATTCGTTTTGAATTTTTCGTGATTATAAGTAAACATTCAAACATAGTTCTCGTTTCACTTGTGTAAATATCCAGAAGTGGGATTGCTGGGTGATATAGTAAGTGAATATTTAACTACAGAAAAAACTACTCAACTGTTTTTCAAAGTGGCTGTGCCATTTTGTATCCTGACCAGCAGTGAGTGAGAGTTCCAGTACCCCTACATCTTCCTCAGCACTTGGTATTTTATTCCAGCCATTCTAAGAGCTGCACAAGAATGTCACAGTGGTTACAGTGTGCATTTTCCCTAATGACTAATTAAGCTGAACATCTTTTCATGTACATATTTGACATTCTATCTTTTCCCTTTGGAATTAATTTTTAGAGATGGTGTGAGATATGGAAGGAAGTTTGTGTTTCTAGCACCTAACGTGTAACACTGCCATTACACACTGCAGTAGGCAAGACTTTGTGCTCGAAGTATGAGGGGACGCAGACAAAGAAGATAGTGATTAATAATAACTGAGACAGAGCCATCCGGGTGCCCTAAAAGTGGTAGCTGCGCACCCCTCTTTAGGTGATGTGGGAGGGGCACCTCGGTCAGCCTCAGGCCTGGACGACTGCTCAGAGGAGGGCGAGCTTGATCAAGGTCTCAGGTTTCAACAGGAAACCCTGGGTCCCAGCTCCTCCTGGTGGGGCTTGGCACAACCTGTACCACAGAGCTCTCTCTCCTGGTGCTCTTCGGCAGTTTCTGGGTTTGGGGTACCCATGGTGGTGGGATTACAGATTAACACTCTACTGGCAACCACCACTTCTCCTTCACACCACTTACGACAGTTACGATGACGTCACTGATTATGCAGTTAAGTATTTAACACCCACCTCGCTCCCACTACGAGAGCTTCTTGGGGCCCGGGCTGGACCTGCCCTGGCCACAGCCGCACCTCCACAAGCCAGCACAGAGTGGCCCAGCCAGGTCCTGGGACAGACAGAGTGGGACCCAAAGGACGAAGGACGAGTCTCACAGTTCCTGGAAAAACTGACTAGGTTACTGGAGAGTTTTCCCTCTCTGGTGGGGAAAACTTCGTCATGGCTTAATCCTGATGTATATATATATACATAATTTTTTGCTTTATATCTCCTTTCTATTGCTTTCTATTAAGAAAATGATTTCAGGAATATCTGTTTGTTATTTTTATGTATTTGCTTATTTTATTATAAGACAGCCCAAGAAACTGAAATTAATTTGTACCTTTGCTCACTTTTAGAACCAGCTGTTAGCTCTTTATTTTCAAAATACTAAAATAATTAATAGCCAAAATAAAGGTCTCCCTACCCTGTCCAAGGAAAAACAAATTTTTACATTGTGTATAAATGGTGGATGCTCATGCCTTAAGCAATCAATCTGTTGATCCTGGGATGTTTATAGCATGTCACTGGTTGTCAGATGGCATTGGGGATTTGCCAAAACAAAAAAAGAAATCTTTTGTCAGAAAGGTCTATTGTGCCCTAAAAATGGGTAGAACAAGAGAAAAATGGAGAGAAAGGTACTTTGAAGCTAAATTACCTATCATTCCTCCAGGTAATGCCATTCATTTTAATTCTCCTCAGTATTCACATACAACACACACACACACACACACACACACACACACACACACATCCTTGGGCTGCTTCTCGTTGATGCAATAGCAAATCGGAGCTGAAAGTGGGGGAGCAGAAGGAAATAATCACTTTGGAACATTCAACCAAGCACCTACTATGTACCAACTACTCGTCCAAGAGTCTCATTTAGCCCATACCTCCACTGAGGATGCTGAGGCCTAGACAGCAGGAAATGGACGGTAAAGAAACAGAATCAAGCTGTGGAATTTCCAGGGGAGTCATATTTTTAAGCACAACATTGCCTTAATTAAATACATGAGTCAGACTTGCTGCTGAGTTGGGGAAAAGGGGAACAGGTAGGGCACCGCCTCTGGCTCCACAGTCTGCCTGTCTGACAGATTTGTGGCCATCTTCAGCACCACCAGACTTTTGACAAACTCTCAGTTTGACCTTGTGGCCACTATGTTTATGTCATCATGCAAAGCAGGGGCTGGTCAAGGATCAGGTCTTCTCCGTACGGTTTTCTGGCTCAGATTTTGTTCTTGTGTGATGAAATGCAAGTGGGACTCAGGGTTACCAGTTGATATGGTTCTTGCATTCAAAACGTAGGTTTTTCTAAAACCCTACAAAAATTCATTTTTTTCCCCCAAATCAAAATGATTATGTTTGGAATGAACTACAAGTCAACATCAATTTACTCACAGAGAGAACTGGTGAGCAGAGAACAAGAAGAAAAGAAAGTGGCATTTATTGTGCACCACTTATGTGAATTACTAAGTATGTGGACATGTTATAGAAATCTTTGCAATTGTCCAGTCAAGTATGTTGTTTATCCCAGTTTACAGATGAGAAAACTGAGGCCTAAGAACATTCAGTAGTACTAGTAAGTAGTCAATCTGTTCTCTCTTGAGGCTAAAACCTATGCCCTTTGCTTTACATGGCAGGAATGTACAAGGGGATGGGAGTAAGGATTTCTCCCTTCTCATGGAATAGAGGTAGACCTCTATCCCTAATTGGCAATAGGTTTCAAAGAGTCATACCACGTGTGACAGCCTGCTCACAATGTACATAGTTATAGCCTCGCCTGTTTTATTTCCTTCCCTGCTTTAAGGTCAACATCTCATTTTCCCAGCATTGCCAAAGAGTTCTTGGTTTGGTTCCTTGAGTTTCCTCTTCTCTTCAAGCTTTTCAATATTGTACAGACATGATGCTCTGAATTAAAGCCTTGGAAAGACATTAAAATATGGGGGGAAGTCACTTTCTAGCCAATAGCTTTATTTGTGTGCTTGACTTCATGTGTGGATTTTTAATTCATTCATATTGAATAGATACAAAGATGGGGAGTTTTTCCAGAAGCATTTGTTGTATCCAACTCATTGTGGCAAGTTCTTCATATCAGACAAAATCTGCATAGCTTAAAGAGAGTTATGCTCTGACTTACATGATCTCAAAAAACATTCCAAAAATGTACCTTAAATGGACTCACGTTTTAGGTGTTTTGGAATCACTGCTACATAAAATCATCCCATGGTGAATGAAGGTCAAAGGAGATTAAACTCTATATTTTGCAGATGAGAAAACCAATGCCAGAAGGAAAGTGACTTTGTCTGAGGTCACACAGTTCATTATAGCTCAGCTAGAAGGAGAATTCACTTTGTAGGACTCTCCTGCACCCTCTGTTTAGAGATCAGATTGCTATATATTGAATTCTGTTTAATGGAACATAAAACACTCAAACTACATATCAGAATTCAAGTTTCCTTAGAGAGGGAAGAATAGATGCTTTTTTTCCTCTTAGGGAAGACAGATTATTCTAAAGCTCTTTACCTTGTCATATGGTCAATTGAGATTCACACCTATATACATAGGTGTGAAATAGATGAGGGATTTCTTACCTAAAGAAAGGACTCTTTAAATTGAGGGTGTTCCCAGACCTGAAGCCCATCTGGTTTACCAGCACCATGATCTGAATGGTGAATATCTGAATAGCTCTGTCTGGAAGGCAGGAAAAAAACACATCATCTCACAAGGCTGGTGTCAGCCAGTCACATACATTTAGGGCATCTTCTACACATGCCTACTTCATGAAGGTTTTAAGAGTATGTGTTGGACATCTTATATGTGTCTGCATCTGTTTAAACTTCCCTGGTGTCTCAGACAGTAAAGAATATGCCTTCAATGCAGGAGTCCAGGGTTTAATCCTGGGGTTGGTAAGACCCCCTTGAAAAGGGAATGGCTACCAACTCCAGTATTTTTGCCTGGAGAATTCCATGGACAAAGGCGCCTGGTGGGCTACAGTCCATGGGGTTGCAGAGTCAGACACGACTGAGTGACTAACACTTTTCATTTTCAATACTAGTAGAGGAAACTGAAGGCTCGTTTACTTGCAAATTGTTTGTTACAAAAGTTTGATAGCTATAATTTCTTGGTTTAAATATTACAAATGTAATGGTGTTTCTGGTTGGTTAAAGTGATTTAAAAAAAGCTTTACCAATATCAATGGCAGCAATGGCTTTACATAACAGAGACTCTTTGTGGGTCACCACTGATGTGCCAAAACAATCCTAATCATGTAAGAATTGGCTAAAGCTAGTATCTCAAACTGACAAAAAGCAGCTAACAAATATGACTGATTTAATTTAAGATACCCCAGATGAAGGCTCAAGTAATTACAAGAAGTGGCTAATAATAGCAAGAGGTATGCTATACCCTTGATGACTAATTTGAAGGGGCTGTGATTTGGGGATTTTAATTATTCATTCTTAAGACTATATGTATTTCTTTTGGTTATAAAAGTGTCACATATTTGCTGTAGAAAAATAAGGAAACATTGAAATAAAATAACCCATAATATCATTAGACAGATTGTTTCAACTAACTCTGTAGAATATTTCCCTTCTGTGTATTTTTCACTCTATGTATTTATAAATGTAAATTTTTAGTAAAATGGTGCTTAAGTATTCCTTCATCTCTCTTTATTTAATGTTAGCAGTTATTCTATAATTCTTAACAATGAAGTTTTCAATGGAGTAATGTGGGTATAGCACAATTTAGCAATTCTTCATTATTAAATATTTATGCTTTTAAAATAACATATTATTACTTATGATAACAAATATCTGGTTTTATGACAGAAATTCTGCTGTAAAAGACAATTTTATAATACATCTTTATGTGCTATCAAGGATTATAGTTTTTGGAATAAATTCTTAGAGGCAGACTCACCAGGTTAAAGCATATAAGGCATATTTAAGGTTCCCAATACCTGCTGCTAAAATGTCTTCCAGAAAGTGCACCAAATTACTTCCTCACCTACAAAGTATAAAAGTGCTAATTTCTTTATACTTTTCCCAAATTGGGAAAAGCTATGGCTTTCCCAGTAGTCATGAATAAATGTGAGAGTTGGACCATAAAGAAAGTTGAGCACCGAAGAATAGATGCTTTTGAACTGTGGTGTTGGAAAAGACTCTTAAGAGCCCTTTGGCCTGTAAGGTGATCAAACCAGTCAATCCTAAAGGAAATCAGTACTGAATATTCATTGGAAGGACTGATGCTAAACTGAAACTCCAATACTTTGGCCACCTGATGCAAAGAACTGACTCATTGGAAAAGACCCTGATGATGGGAAAGATTGAGGGCAGAAGGAAAAGGGGACGACAAGAGGATGAGGTGGTTGGATGGAATCACCAACTCGATGGGCATGAATTTGAGCAAGCTCCGGGAGTTGGTGATGGACAGGGAGGCCTGGCATGCTGCAGTCCATGGGGTTGCGAAGAGACACGATCGAGTGACTGAAATGAACTGATAGCTAGAGATTAAAAGAAAAAAAAAAAGTAATGCCCTTTGAGGGCTTCAAGGGGGCTCCGTAGTAAAGAATCCACCTCCTGGCTACAGTCCATGAAATAGTAAGAGAGTCAGACACGACTTAGCAACTCAATAACAATAACAATGTCCTTTCCTATTTCAACTCATGTAACGGACTTGGAATTCTCTTTTCTTGTTTTAAAATGTTTCTTCCAGACACTCACATCCTGCAGTGCACTTCATTTGTGATGGTTCAGGGTAGATTTGAATAGAACCAGATATTAAGACAGTGAGCTCTTTGGGAACAAGATTTATAAAGCAGTCAATAATGGATAATTTTCCAAGACTGCATCTACAGGACCCTAAATAACCATTCACTGTTTTGAATCACTTATTTGCCAATGTACATTAAAAGAACATGCAACCTAATTCCTTGCCAGAGACACTCATTTAAAATCTTATGTGGCCAGGGAATTCCCTGGTGGTCCCATGGTTGTGCCTTCCAATGCAGCAGGGGGCATCAGTTCGATTCCTGGTCAGGGAGCTAGATCTCACATGCCTTGTGGCCAAAAAAAAAACACAAAAAACAAAAAAACCCCAAAACATAAAATAGAAGTAATATTGCAACAAATTTAATAAAGACTTTAAAAAAGGTGTATACCAAAAAATAACTTTAAAAAATTTTTTTAACTAAAAAAAAAATCTTATAGGGCCAGAGGAGGTAACTAAGTGGTAACATACTTTAGTTTAAGAATTGAATACAAAACCATTGCTTTATANATAAAATAGAAGTAATATTGCAACAAATTTAATAAAGACTTTAAAAAAGGTGTATACCAAAAAATAACTTTAAAAAATTTTTTTAACTAAAAAAAAAATCTTATAGGGCCAGAGGAGGTAACTAAGTGGTAACATACTTTAGTTTAAGAATTGAATACAAAACCATTGCTTTATATATGAAGATTTCTTTTGTAATATTTAAGAATATTTTGGAAACCTGGGACTAACACAAGCAATCATGTTCTTACAGCAGAAATAATTCCTGATCATTCATCTTAGAGAAAACAGAAGGTACAGTAGTGGGATGGATTCAGTGGTGGCCATTAAGGAAGAATGGGACGGAGAACAGAAGAGGCAGGAAGCTTGAGGACCAAATGGCCCAAGTCACCACACTGAGAGATAAAGGAAGGAATGAGAACCTCAGCAGATGCAAAATCTAGACCAGTGTTCTTCAAATGGGTTGGAACGTGCCCCAGAAAGGATGTGAGACGGTACCTCATGGAAGGTAATACTGGAAGAAAATACTGAACTGTTATTTTCAATTTTTTCAGTTATTTGTAACAGTGGATTGAATTGTGTCCTACCAACATGTATGCTCAAGTCCTAAAGCCCAGTATCGTGTGCCTATGATTGTGTCTGGATAGAAGATCTTTGCACACATGATGAAGTTTACATGAAGTCATACTGGACTAAGTGAAAGTCACTCAGTTGTGTCCAACTCTTTGTGACCCCATGGACTGTACAGTCCATGGAATTATCCAGCCCAGAATACTAGAATGGGTATCCTTTCCCTTCTCCAGGGGATCTTCCCAACCCAACGAACGAACCCAGGTCTCCCACACTGCAGGCAGATTCCTTACCAGCTGTGCCACAGGGGAAGCCCATACTGGATTAAGATGAGCCCCAAATCCAATGACCAGTGTCCTTATAAGAAGAGAGGACACATGAGACACACCCAGGAATGAAAACCAGCTGAAGACAGTGGCAGAGACCGGAATTATGCAGCTACAAGGAAGACCAAGGATTTTCAGGCACCATCAGAAGCTGAAAGACCCAAGTTTCTTCCTTGGAACCTTCAGAGGAAACATGGTCCTGCTGATGTCCTGATTGTACACGTCTAGGCTTTGGAATTGTTAGAGAATACATTTTTGTTGTTTTAAGCACCTGATTGGTAGTAATTTGTTACAGCAGCCCTAGGAGACTAGTGCAGTTTATCAAATATATATGGAACACAAGTGGATTGAGTAGGTAAATGCTGGATTCTAATCACCAGCTTAGAGTTAAGATATCTGTTAGTTCACCTAAGGCTTGGCTAAGGGGGGTTGGTTTAGCAAGACTGTCATTACATCTTAAACCATGTGCTACAATGATACTGAGTAAATACCAGCCATGAGACTGTTAGACAGCATCACAGACTCAATGGATGTAAAATTGAGTAAACTTGGGGAGACAGTGGAAGACAGAGGAGCCTGGTGTGCTACAGTCCATGGGTTGGGCACGAACAATCGCAAAGAGTTGAACACAACTTAGCAACTGAACAACAGCAACAACCAGCCATGTGATGGACACATGGGTCAGAGTTTGAATAATCTGAGTAAGGGTGTAGAACATGGAAATATCACTTAAAGCTGCCCATCACATATCATTATTTCACCGCACCGAAGCATGCACAACAGTTTCCCCCGTAATTCCTTCTGCCGCCGCTGTCCAAATACACAGAGAGTGAGAGGATTTGTCTTAGCTGGAGTCCAAGGTGGAGAAGCTTAATGCTAGGCACTTGAAGCTTCCAAAGCACTAATTCTCTGGTCAGTATGTCTTCCAGTTTTAAAAACCAAAAAGCTCACCCAACTCTCTGGAAACCACCTTCTCTGGCAGCGTACCTGGGTAGTGCAGACCTTTGCTAGGGATCCAAAAAATTTAAATTATGTTTTAAAACACTATGGCACAGGATAAGCAGCTGAGCTGTATCCAACATTAAGCCATGTCTATTTTTTCAATTCATGTTTTTAGTTTTGCTTTTGTATGTCTTAGAAAATTCACACTATATGAATTTCTACATGGGTATATACACATGTCTATGCATGTGTGTATATATAGTATATATACATATATACATCCATGTAGACCTATCTATGAATCTATCTGGAGCATTTTATTTTGTATTTTCTATTATTACTATAGTATAGCCATACAATTAAAAGAGAAATATTAATCTACGTGGAGCACACATAAAGATAGTGATTTTACTCAAACGTGCACATATCCAATAATACTGGAGACCATTTCTGTGAGCTTTAGGGATATAAATTTCATAAAGTTCATAAAAAAGAAATGTTCTCTTTTACTGTCCAGAGCAATAAAATGAAAGACAGCTCAAGAATGATAGGAGGCTGTCAGAAATAAAATGCTACCAGTACAATCAGAAATGTTGCTGGCAGGGAAGAAAAGGGCAGTCACTGTCACACCGGTGTGGTCGCACAGGGAGTTCTCCCAGGAGGTCAGAGTTTAAAAGAATATTTGACGATAAGGGAGGGGGAGATCCTCTCTGAGGCAGAACAAAAAGGTAGCCCCTTTCTGAAAAAATAGCGTGAAAACCTTGACATTAAGCCAGTGCCGAGGTTTGTGGAAAATACCACGGAAAACAATTTTAAGACAAAAAAAAAAAAAAAAAAAAAAC